>OMNW01020266.1:23108-43614 GCA_900303245.1 Selene dorsalis
CACCCCACCCAAGGCCACAAACATTAATCGAAAACCACTGATGATTTCATTTTGCAGTAACAATGCTTCATATTAACATTTTAATAATGTAACATTTAAAGCAGAATAATTCAAGGAAATATACATCTTCCTCTTCCAAATATGTAGCCTACAAACTAGTAAAAGTTTGGACAGAACAAGCTGATCTACTGACAGCAGGTTCAATGTTGAGATAGTGAGGTTCATCCACTGGGGACTATGACTATATGACAATCCTTTTAACGGATGTTGAGATATGGTTATGTCACCCATCCAGCCGCTCTAACAATCATTTGATGGTGCCACGTTGACCTGGTGACCTGTGTGAAGAAATGTGAACTCTGCGACCTGGGCTCAATCTCACCAAACAGGGAAAACATTCAATCTGGATTACACGGGGTTGGAAATCACAGTGTGATCCCGTGCAGCTCCAGGAAAAGCTCAGTCTCTTAATTAACCTGATAGTCGCTTTGCCCAAAGGCCTCCTAACTAATCTGCTGAGTTCACTGTGTTAACTGAGGCCTTTCTGCCTGTTTAAAACAGACAAACAGATAAGAAAGTGAGAACTGCTTCTGCTGGGACACGTCCTCGGTCATATCCACTCTGCTGAATGACTTTGCAGTTGTAATGAGTCCCTCCTGTGGGCACCCAGCTCAGTAATGGGGTCAAACTCGGGCTCATCTGCTCTGTTAACAGAATCTGTGTCTCTGTCTGTCTTGCTTCTTCACAATAGTGAACATTTATTTCCCTTTACAGCCTGTGTCTCTTGCAGCCTCTCACTGGCAGCAAGATTTGCAGCACAGGTGTTTTCACACAGAGACTGCTGCAGCGTGTGCCATTTTTCGGGGGCATACTGAGAGCATTCCCCTTGCCTGTGGGATACAGTGGTGAGAAAATAGCCCATAACCGAGAGCGGGTACGGGCAGGACACAAGCCACTACAAACGTAATGGAGACATTATGGTCCCAGCAGGAGATGGAGGGGGAGCGAATGACTGTGCAGCTTCAGTTCAGTCAAGGACAGACAGGTGGTCAAAACGGTAAAATAAATAAATAAAGATGTTGGAGCCTTCACAGTCCTCACACTGTGGAGATGTGTCACCTGCAATATGGACACATTCACCTCCTAAACCAGATGGTTTGTCCAGCTAATTAACTAAGATAAAGTAAGAGAACTAATAATAATAGAATAAAATCAATAAATAAATAGAATTAAAAAGCTCAAAAAAATACTGAATAAAACAAACTACAGTAAAGATAGACGATATAAAATAAATACATTTAACAAAATATAAGAAAAGATGAAATTAAAAAGCATCAACAGATTTAATACAACAAACCGACAAAATGAAATGAATTAACTGAGTAAATAAACGACAGCTCTTCACAGCAGCTGACAGTTTGTTTTTAACTGACACTAATAAAAGCCAGTGTGTTTATTACATACAGAGAGCTTCTGATAACTGTTGAGATAAAGACAAACTGTTGAGCATCTCAAACAACAGGTCAAGTTTTCTTTTCCTGGTGATGAGGACGTGAAACAACGTGCACTTCCGCTTTAAAAGCGGAGCTGTGCGCGCGCGCGTGTCGCTGGAGAGTCGCTGTTGATTTCGAGCACTCACACAGAGCTACACCTTCACTTCACTTCACCGGATCTCTCTCTCTCTCTCTCTCTCTCTCTCTCTCTGCGGCTCTGAGCGCAGTCAGTTCGCCTTCATCACAGACACGGTTTCATCTGCGGCGGAGACAAACACACCACCGGTCCCGTGTTTGGATTTGGACTCGGCTTCTCTCTCAGTGTGACAGCAGCGGGGGAGGGGGAAGACGGAACTTTACGCAGGCCCGGTGAGTGCGCGAGGCGACACTTCACCTGAGGATATTTGCACTGGGCTGAAATTGAAACCAGTTTGTCCACCCCTCCCAACTCCACACTTGTTGATGGGGCACTAACAGGTTTCCACGGGGGTATTCTTATGCGTAATTTGGATACAACCCTGTCCGAGGGCGACAGGGCGACGGAAGTTTTATGCAGTGAGGGCAGACGGCGGTGATGTTGAGCGACCGGTAGTTAACAGCTGTCGGCGTCAGATCGTAGCCTACTACGCGGGCTGCTGCGACCAGGTGAGCAGCGGCATGGGGAACCAGATGGACAAGCTGTCTCATTTAAGTTACGCAGAAGTTCCCACAGTGGACCCGAACGGCGTGGACACGGAGGAAGGACCGCGGATCGGCGTCTCGTATATATTTTCCAACGATGACGACGAGCTGGAGGATGGCTGTGCGGTCGACATCTCAGAGAAAGACCCGAACCAGGAAGAGAAACAATACGACCAGCGCGACGAGGTGGAGTGCGCCGTCTACTACAGGGATGAGTGCATCTACGAGAAGAGCGTCAAGTCCAGCAGCCTGGAGGTTTACTCCCCGGAGAACCTCCTCAACAAATGTAAAGCGGGGGACCTGGTGGAGTTTGTGGCCACGGGGCAGTACCCGCACTGGGCGGTGTACGTGGGAGACTTCCAGGTGGTGCACCTGCACAGAGCCGAGGTGAAAAACAGCTTTCTGACGGACGCGAGTCAAGGGAGGAGGTGCAGGATCGTGAACGAGTTGTACAAGTTTAAAGCTCTGGGTGCGGACGTGGTGGTGCAGAACGCGATGGAGCAGGTGGGTTTGAAGGACCGGGAGCTGAGCTGGAGGAACTCCGAGTGCTTCGCAGCCTGGTGCAGGTTCGGCAAGAGGGAGTTCAAAATGGGAGGAGAGATACGGATAGGCAAGCAGCCGTACAGGCTGAAAATATTCATGTCGGACAAACACGCGCACGTGTTGGAGTTTCAGAGTCTGGAGGACATGATCATGGAGAAGAGGAGGAACGATCACCTGGGCAGGACAGCCGTGTTACAGGAGCTGGCCACGCACTTCAACAGCGTGGAGGAGACTAGAAGTGAGCCGGGTGCTGACTGATGCCTCCCTCAGACGATCTGCTGTGCAAGTAGAGTTGACTCTACTGAAACAAACTGTTACAACCCGCTTCAACCTATAGCAAACCTGCACTTCTTCATGTTGGTTTTAACTGGACCACACACACACACAGACAGACACACACACACACACAGACACCACCATGTCTACTTGAATATCATCATCCTAATTGCGCATTTTGGTCTGTTTCCATGTGTTTATGACAACGTTGTTGCCTTAAAGCCACAGTTCTCTCCATCCTCTGATGCTGAATGGCCTTAGAAATTATGAATTCAATTATCTGAAAGAAATTGGAGTGATTGAATTAATTGATGGGCTTGTTTGTGGGTCCAGCAGCCCCCATCCACACACACACACACACACACACACACTGACGTATATACAGAATGTATAGTTTTGTACACATCCGTTTTCAAATGTCATGATTATGTAAGTAGAGTGAACAGTATCTTTACTCATAGTGTGTCCTGTTACTCCATCTCCCCGTGTGGTTTGAACTTCACCCCTCAACTCACACACACAGCAAAGTGTCAGAGCTGAACACCGGAAGGCTTCTTTCTCCTGTAGAGGGTTTAATTCCCACACCAGCACATCTGAAGAAAAGGTTGTGGAGCTGGTCTGTGTTGCACTGATGGAGTAAGTCTGTTTGAAATGTTGTCCAATGTCCAAGTAAACCTCGAATCATTGTCTGTTTTTTCAACAGTCTTCTGTCATATTGTCGTATTTACATGTATTAAGAGTCATTCTTACCTTGAATACACTGGTGTCTGTTTGATCAATTACCACTGAGCACACAAAGCGGTGTATTTTAATACCCTGTCCCTGTTTTTACACATCTTGCTGATAACTTGCTTGGTTTCAGGGGTTAAAAGTTTGACTTGTTGCAGGAGACGTATTTTTCGTAAATGTTGTCAAAAGCAGAGAAAATGAGATTATTATATGATGATAGTCGGTAACCTTTTTAGTTTGTTATCATTTAAAAATGGAAACCTGTGTATGGAGGCTTCATAAACTTAAAAAGGCTGAACTTCAACCCTAACCACAGCTAACACAGACATGGCTGAAATGTCCAATAGTCTTTTTCATCTGCATAATTTTCCCCAACAAATTTCATATTTCAGAAAACTCGTTGTTGCTTTAGATTAAAAGGTTGGTAAACCTTTTTATTACACTGTCCCTATCAGGAAGTTTCCAGGCTTCCATAATGCTGATAATCCATCCAATACACTGTCTTATACACAAAGGAAGATTTCTATTAAGTCTTCTTTCTGTGAACAAATCACATCATCAAGTTATAAGCCATTAATGACCCAGTTTTTTGGGGGGGTTTCCTCAATGTGAGAAATCCGTCACAGCGATTGGTTCATTTAACTGCTTATCTGGTGAAAAGTGGCTGCAGAAGATCTGAACCAAAACCCAGTTTATCTTTGTGTTATTGAGGTCACAGTGAGAAAGACAGACAGAAGAGGAAAAAACACTATAGCCATAGTAATTTCCCTGTTAATAATGTTGTTGTGTTATCTATAATACATTTATTATTTTAATAAAATAATCAGCTACACCCTTTAAAAAGCTCCATATTAGGAAGCGACTGAATGTAATGGCGTATATTTAAAGTGCTGTTTTGAGCTAACTTTTGGTTTAATCCTGGTGTTTACACACCTTTAACTGAGGTGTCACCATGGCAACCTGCACCACGGGGCTAATCCACCTCGAACTAGCGCAGGCGATCAAAACGTATAACACCTGCTTCCTCATCAATCAACTCTCAGAGAAAATGAAGCCCTAATTCCTGCAGGCAAGGCCCGTGAGTAGTTGGGTGAAAGATTGTGTTGATTCTAGGAGCCAACAGCTGGAGAGGGCACACTGAAATTGCATCGGGATTAAAAATTTACGAAAAGCAATAGTCTAAAAGGTAAAGAAATTTTTCCCTCAAGCGATCCAGGATGCCTCCCACAGCATCCAGATACGTTCAGATGAAACAAAGTGAGACTCGGGCTGAGAAACACACAGCAAATTGAACTAAAGTTGTTGTTGCACAGAAACTCTGTTGCATCTTTTTTTGTAGCTTTCTAGATAACAGCCCCGAAGAACAACTGGAAACACAGTGTGTTTGCAGCCTCAATGTGGTAACAAGTTTCTGTATCAGTGCAAAGAATGTGCACTATGCTGTGTTGCTGGTAACAATGCACGTATTTAGTTGCACCCGTAGAGGCCTAAAACACTCATCCAAACACGTCCACTTCTTGTACAAGAAATAAAAGTTAGCAGTTTTTAGAAACCGCAGCTGCACTGTTTGCGCTGAATTGTTCTATAAAGCAGAACAAGGTCAGAGTGGATGTTTATAGATTTAAACCTGTGGTTGTTTCACCCAGTTTCACCACTTCACACCAACCTATAAAATCATCCATGACAGTCCATCACAGGTACGAATGTTCTGTCATGTCACCACAGGGATCGAACAAAGTAAAACGGTGTGCTCTATATGCTTCTATATGAATAGATAGCTATCTTCTTGAGACACAATGTGAGGTTGCTTTGATGCAGCCCTCTGATCAAATTAGGACATGCTAAAGCCTCCATAGGGTCTTGTCAAGCTCAGCCCTTCCTGAGTGTATTAGACCATTTTAGATCGAATAAAGAGTTATTTAACAAGACAGGAGCGCAGCTGTGCAGATGTTACTGCTGTAGCTGTGAAATGGTCTTGTTTCTTGAGAGGTCTGGCAGAGTTTCAGTTTTACAGGGAATGAATTTTGAGGCTAAGAAACCACCGTGTTCAAGTGTGGACATGAACTGTGAGCAGTCCTCCTTATCAGGCTGTTTCATTTTAAGGCTTGAAAGGGTCAAGAAGTATCCAGTGAGTGACAAAAAAGGCAGAAATTACATGACTTTATACTTTATATTACGCTTTAAAAAGCTCAATCTGACATATACATTTCTGTCTAGAATTAAATCCTATAAACCTCAAAATGAGATAGAATTTCAGTCCGTTTGACAGAAGCTTGTTTTGAGGATTTTCTAGCAATTTTCTGTGCCTTGAGAACAAAGAAGCCAGGTTGTTGTTCTAAAATACTTAAAACAAAGCAATTTAAATGAGAAACAGATCTTTTGACCTGGTACTTAAACCCTGACTCTTTAAGCAGGAGGCTGTCTGACCAGGACTTTTTCTGCTGTGACTCAGTCAACAGTCAAACTCAAAACTTACCTCATTGGTACAGGCTCTTGAGCAGCCAGATAAAATGTCAGTCAGAAGCGTAAACACTTTTAAATGTCATCTGCAAAAGCGTCTTGTATGGACAGGCCTTTCATTGATATTCAGTGTGTTTGTTAGTTGGTCTCATGCTGTGGTTGGATTGACCTGGGAAGCACCTCATGATAATTGATATAGAAAAGTGCTTGTTAAAATAAACTCAGCTTTTTCTAAACTTTTTGAGATGTATAACTGAGCTAGATGGGAGGTTGAGTGACATCATTGTCTCTGTGATGGACATATCCTGGATGTTTCCCTGCCTCCTGCTGCATCCTGGAAAGGCCTGATTGGATCGGCTGCACAACATCCAAATTAATACCACTGCGGTTATTATTTTATTTATATACAGTGCATTCCCTCTTTAGTATACAGCCTGACTGCACTTACAGTGAAGCAGCAGTCATCCAGCATTAACTGTCTGCCAGGCCATTCGTCTTGATGGGATGTGAAAGCTTGGACATAGCAAAGGCAACCCAATTATAATCAACTGCCAGCGCCTGCCTCCAGGTACCTCAGCCTGCCGCTGTTGCTGTGTAGATTTAGTTCCATCAGATGCTGATGAACTGATGAAATTAGTTGTGTTGTAAGAAAGAAACACAATTGAATTCATGTCCCACTGTGGCTGAAATGCAAAGACTTGGAGAGATGTTTGCATTAGATTATTTGGTGGACGGTGCATTTCAAGTTGTTTTCATGTTTTTGAAACAATATGCTTCTTTCTGTTTGCTCTATTTATCTACTGCACATGCAGATAAATGGATTCACCTGAAGAATCATAAACGGAGGCTTAGAGACCTTGTCTGGAGGGCTCATCTTGATCTGGTCCCTTCTCCATTGTCACAACATAGAAGTGATTTGACATTAGAAATACTCAATCTCCCCCCTGTTATTTGAATACTAACACTTTATCAGAGAGCACCTCAAAGTTTTCAATCCAAGGACATACAGACTGTGATAGGTAGGCTGGATTTATTTTTTGAGCTCGGGCTATTTTCTGTGGATTCATTTGAAATTCCTGTAAACAAAACAATAATATAACAGGAGAGTAATGGCGTCCCAGCTATTATAATGTGCAGCGTCACTGTCCTCTGCCTGGCTCGGCCTACTTGGTCTGGGAGCGCGTTCATGTTAGTGCATGTGCGTGTGCCAGCCTCGGTCTTCCTCTTTACCTCTATAAAAAAGCAGGCCACGCCCACCACACCTGAGATGACAGTGCCGTGCGCGGTGTTTGTGTGAGTGCCACCTGTCAGGATTATCACCACTGAAGAAACCACGTTTTCTGTGAATGGCAAAAAGGAGATGTAACCAGACCATGGGTGAACTCGCTTTGAGGACTAGGAGATCGAAACTCGGTTGAGCAGTGGACTGTAAAATAATGTTTGAAATATCTTTGTTTCGCTTCCTCGGCGTGTGTCTTTGACATTAGCTCGGTCCAGCGCCATCTTAACTTCTTCCCCACTGCGGCCGTGGAACCGACACTCCATCTGGTTCACCGAAATAGAGACCTGCAGATGACTGGATGGCTCCAGACTGACAAGAAGACTGGCCTTTCTACACCTTTATGTGTGAGTACAGTGGCTTCACGATGTTACACGCCTGTTTTCATCAGTTAACGGTAGCTGTCCCGCCGTTACCTGACGTGTCCGGCTAATGTTGCTAATGCTAACTTGCTTGCTGCCAGCAATTAGCGCGGGCTAACGTTTTGGCTAGCTTGTTTTTGTTGGCTCTAGTGTGAACGGAGTAACTTTATTCCGTTGTAGTAGTAGTTGTTGTTGTTGTGTGTTTAGTGGACGCTTTCACTGAGCTGTGGTACATATAGTTGACTGAGGGCGGGTACAGAGGAGGGGTCTGTGGTCAGAGGCCGGAGTGTTGAGGAAGGGCTCAGCAACATCCAGTGACAGCTGTTGACCACTTTTCAAGTTTTTGCAACCGGAAGCACCTCCACATTTCATCGATTCATTAAAAGACATTTGGATAGAAAACAACCCCCCACACACATTCCTTAAATGATCAAGATAAAAACATTAGTCACTGTAAGATGTAAGCTGTGTCACACACCTGTCTAACTTCACCATAGCTACACACATTCAACATCTCAGATTTCAAAATAACTAAAGTCAATAGAAGAATAAGTGTGTTGAGGTAGTATCCAAAAAGCTTAATTGTTTTCTGGCTACAGGGCAAAGCAACATGCATTAATACAAGTAAATTTCACAGTTACACAAGCTCGGTTTACTCATGTAAACAAAAACAGAACAACAAAAGCTCCTATTTAGGGCACAGATGGAGGCCCGTTCCCTTAGTAGAAATCAAGAATAAGCTAATTAAAAGCTGCAAGTGCCTATTCAACTGCTTGTAAATATTTTCATTTTCAAGTTCCACTATCTTGGTGACATGACCTAGCTGGCCAAACAGAGGATGATGGGAAAAGGTCGGCTGATTACAACTGCCATGATGGAGTGAGTAATAGCCACCCACAATAACGACATGGCCTTTGTTTGTGTGTTGAGAATCTTGCCAGGAAAACTCCCCCTTGCTCAGAGGACAATTAGGATACTGTGAATATGTGCTTCTCCTGATAGGTGACTCAAAAATCGTTGAAAGAAAAAATGCCTTAACAGCATGCATTTGCCAGAAATCAGTGGTATGCAAGAAAACAGAGTGATTCATCACCGACGGTGGTGGTGAATAATGAGAAATCTGTGAGGTGATTGCTCTGAGAAACGTCCTTTTTTTAAGTGAAACTACAAACACACTTCCATTTTCCATATGAGCACAAAGAACCTGAAATCCTAGAAATTTGCTAAAAGAAGAAATGAACGTGGGCAAAAAGCAAATTATGATGATGCATCAGAAAATAAAATGTGAGTTATAGTTTCCACTTCACCAAAGAGACTAAAAGCTGAAGCACAACCAAAAACATTAAGCCCTCTGTGGAGATGAGGAGGCTGTGACCTTGCTCAAATTAATACGTGGAACAAACATAAAAGTATTTTCATCACATTTCCTACCTTAATTCCCACCATTCATGGTCTGACTAGTTCTCTTTTAATTATGTCTTCTCATGGTGCTCTCTTCTTCTGGAGCATTCACTCATTATTTCTGAGCTGGTTAGCCTTGATGCTAACTTTGTACGAATAGGCTAAATTAGCTTAACTTGTTTTGTTCACTACCAGTTGCAGTGCATTGGTCATAAAAAAATTAGCTGAACTGATTGTATTACAGTTCAACCAGGATGATATGAACATGGTATTGATGCTACCCACTGTCGATCTTGATGCATTCAACTCTGAATATCTGCATAACTGTAAATGAAACGCAACCATTTGCATTTTCCTGTCTGCTTATTATCTGTAATGTCAATTTAACTGCAATGCCGAACTATAGCTAAAGTTAGCCATCATGTGCTCATGGTCACACAAGACTGAGTTTGTAAAGTCCCTGAGTGTAGTGAACTCGGCAATTGCATGTTTATAAATTCATCTTTTCATTTGCGAGAGGAAGAAGATGGTAATGTGTTAAGTTATGTGTCTCGCTTAAAAAAAGAAAAAAAAAGTCTGTCATTACATATTCAATCAAGTTCTTGCAATACATTTTTACCAATGAGCTGGTTTTAGCTGCTGATGCACTGACACCAGTTTTTTAGATTAAATTTGCCCTCTCAATTTTTCCAATTCTGATGATTAGGAAGGCTGCCCAGGTGCTTCGCCCACAGTGTAGCCTGGAGCAGTGGTCTTTCCTTTGAAGGCCACAGTTGAGTGGCAACAGCTGAGTGGCGTGAGATGCAGAAGAGGCAGGTGGCGTCATTGTCTGCCCAAGCTTTGTTTATCCGTCCATGGCAGCTTCCTCTGGCTGCCGCACTCTGAGCTGCTCATTTTGAGATGATACGACTTTGTCATTGTAATCACAAAAAAACTTTTGTTGTTGTTTAAAATAATTTTGAGGCACTTTACATCAGCTCAGTAAACATAAGCTGTTAAAAGCATTTCTCTAGAAAGCTTTTAGAAATGTTTAGCAGGCAGATGCATCAGTCATGTCATGTCCTCCAGCTGCCACATTTATCCATGTCATGGAAGACTTGACTGGAAAGTCACTTTGCTGCATGATGCGAGCCTGGGAAATCAAAGCAAATTTACATACTGTAACCCAACAGTAAAGGCTTTTCTCCTCTGAGTTAACGCTCCATTAAGCTGCTAAATTGGAGGACACAAGGGCAGAGTGTATAAGTCAAAGGATGCGGTGGCCCAACAGTTTCTCCTTATCGCGGCCTTATCTGTTTACACAGCTGTATATGCAGACAGAAATCACAACTGAGAGGATCGCAGTGAATTAGCTGCCAAACTCTTTTGTATGAATGAATCTAATGATTTGTTTTTCATTGCACCTCTCTTGTCCCGCTGTCAGTTCAATTAGCAGCTCCTATCTTAACATCTGGAAAACTATATGATTTCATTTGGTAGTAATTACCCTTTTAATGCTTTAATGACTTTGCGGTTGTTCGAAGTTAGTGAGTGGAGTTGTCTCTTTTTTAAACCTTTTTTCTAATTGTCCTTGTTCACATGTTCAACTGACTCGGTGTCTCCTTAGTGCCGTTAAACCATGTGTAAAATTGTGCCAGGCAAATGGTCATCGGTAATTCCTCTACTAACATCTAAGTATGAGCTCATGCAGCATAAGCATCAAGTCTAAAGTGAAACATTTGCATGCAGCTGGGGCAGAATAAGACCTAAGATAAATCAAACCTCTGACTCCTGAACTGGTATTTTGCATAAAATCCAGGCCATGTGAAGTGAAGGTGCAGTGAGTGTGCCGTCCCTCCCCTGCTTACACATAAAAGTCTCTGAGACCACAACTCAGCGGGCTAAATGTGTTTAGCACTGTGTGAATTATACGTCAGTCTGTACTCTGTAATATGTTTGTATGTCTGCCAAATCTGGGGGGCGCATTACAGCTGGACTCTCCTGCCCTGGCTGCATCTCTGCATTTACATCCTCATTATGTGGCAGCCTCTGCATCGGTCTGACTCCCACCTGACCACAGCTGTTCCTCTGTCTAAAATAATAAGCCTTCTTTAGACTCTACAGAGGCCGTTTTAAGTAAAGGAAAGCTTACGAGGCGGTGTAACAAGCAGGAAGGAGGTACTCCAAAATCAATTCGCATTCTGCCTCTTCTCCGCATACAGCCACCATTCCCCCCCTTAACAAACAAATTAACAGCAACTTTCATGAGGCTGCCTCAGCAATTACTTGTTCCAAATGCAATGCTCTTGAAAGCACTGAAAATTGTGCTGCATCACATTGCCAATTTTCATATTAGTTATGATTGCATTTGAGACTTTGTAATGGCTGTCATCTGCTTGCTCACGGTTATTCTCAAACAAACGGTAATTTCCAGTGTTCACTGAAGTGTACCCTGTCTTCCTCGTTACATCACCTGGCTTTCGGCCGTTTGCGAGAGTGATGACGGAGATTTGTTTATATTGAATAAGTTACAGACATAAGGCGACGCACCCTTTGAGAATACTATACAGGAGAAATTGTTCCACAAATGTGGTATTTGTGTGTTTTCCAAGCTTGTTCCCCAAATATCCCCCTGCTCCTCAGACATTCAGTTTTATTGGATTGGAAGAGCACATGATGCAAATAGACCATAATGGCATGTTCTCCTGAGCCCAGGTTGAAACGGAGCATATTGGTCATATAATTTTGATGGTGGACACAGTATAGTAGACGGGTAGATTGTGGAGCGGTCGCTCCTCTCCCCAGACAGCTGAGGGCACGCTCTGACTGGCACATGCCATCTGTCTGGAGATCTGGGGACCAAGGTGTTGCTCCAAATGCGTGTCACACATCAAGTTCATTGTGAAATCAGATCAGGATAGCAGTCAATCACTTTCAGAGGCTGAGCTTAGGGTTTTCATTTCTTCCTTCAGCAGCCGAGGTCAGGGCTCAGGGAAACCGAAATGATCCAGGACTGAAGAGTGATGGTGTACAGCAAAGAGGTGAATTTGAATTTTAGGCTTGATAATCAGCTGGGAGTTGGGGGAGCCCCCTGTGACTTCATCAGCTTCAGGAGCTAGCGTGCTCGTCTCTCTCCACATAGTTAAGGGCTTTGCTTTACCTGTCTCTACAGAGGGGCCATTTGTTCAGATAGAGTGTCAGCACGCTGAGCTTCCTCTGCTAATGATTCTACAGGCAGTCGAGGTGCTGTCACTAACAGCTTTGCCAAGAGAGAGAATCGACTGGTTTTCACTGCAGGGAGATTAGACAGCATGTTACACCACATATCAGTATTCATGAAATTTTACACACTTCTGTTTAACCCCCCCCGGCGCTCTTCTCCTTGATTTCCGGTCATGTCTAGGGAGCACACTAGGGCAAATGAGCGTCCTCGTACTAATTGCTGCACATTTGCATAAATGTTTGGCTTCCAGATGCCGGGGATGAGGCAGGAAGGGATAACAGCCAGCTGGGTCACCTCTCCACCGTGTGTGTGTGAACTCTTACCTCCACTCTGCTCTCATTCTCTGTTTGAAATATCATTCATTCAAATCCCTTACTTTAAAGCAGTTCTAATTAATATATATATGTTTTTAAATTAAGCATCATGTATAATCTGAAAATGATCACAGAAACCTGACCATGTGCTCGTGCTCAACTATACTGCGTTTCGGCTCTAGACACATTTTGGCATCATCACCTTGTTGTTTTGGTTTTACGACCTGGAACGAACCCGCACCATCAGCACTGGGTCACTCTCACCGATGTCAGTGTGTTGTTTGAGCAGCACCACACTTCTGTTTTAAATCGTAAAAACCCCACTATAAACAACCGGTTTAGCACCAAACACAGCATAAAACAGTGTTAGCAACTAGTTGGTGGACAGATTGGAACAGCTAGCAGTTTAAAGGAGCTATTTATAAGTTCTGCTATTGCTACATGGCTAACATTAACATTAGAAACTGTTTACCTACCAGTTTATTGGGTACTGGTCAGATGAGTACAGTCAGGCAGGTTTGTTTGTTAACAAGTTTACCTCAGTACGTGAAGAAGAAACTGATCAGAGAAGGAAGCAAAACAAGACGGTTGCTTTCAGCTCCTGGAGACAGCTCTCGTCTGAAGTCTGCTACTGACTAGCAAACAGCTGTTAACACCAGCGTTGGTTCTGTAGCAATAGCAAAACATAAAAGTAGCTCCTCTCAGAGCCAGATATGCTTTTTCTCAGGCCTAGCGCAGACAAAAGTTGAGTGACGTGTGCGACTTGTGGACCTCTGCGTCTGCTTTTCCTGTTGGGCGTGCAACAGGCAACCATATGTTAACAATTCCACCATATGAACCAAAGAGGTGATAACATGAGTACGGTGTTCACAGTTTGTTTCCGCTGCTCCCAAGTGGCCAATCAGTTATTGCAGCTTTAGGGATCTGTCAAACACCACTGGATGAGATGAGAAGGCTGAACCTCATTATTTCCTAAACCAAACTGTGTTTAGAGAGAGGGTGGAGGATAAATTCACAAAGACACCGTTTCAGATTTGTGCCTTTGGTGTTCACCATGTGGTCCAATTCCTGCACTGTAGCTGCTGCCAGGCAGGAGCAGAGCCCCTTTCATATCCTGACACACAATAGTCACCCAAAGCTAGTATGATGGAGAAATGAGACTGATAATCAGGCTTAACCTGAAGAAAATATCAATATCTGCAGGTCTTGCTGAAATAATAACACGTTTGGTGAGAGGAAATTATAGGCCTAAAGTCAAATTTGGGCGCATTCAACGAAAGTCAGATGATCTAACATTCAGTTAAAAATACAATTTAGGCATTGTCTGAAACGCAGTGCTTAATATTATGGTGCATGAGCTTTATTGTATCACTTCTTCTGTGAACCACGGGAGCCAGGCGCTTAGGAGGTAATAAAGGATGTTGATTCTGCTCCTGTGAAAAACAAAATCTGGACAAACTCTGCTGAAAAGAGTAACATGGCATGAGTACAGTGTTTTAATTACATGGTTGCTGAGGGGACGTTTGTAATGTAAATGTAAAGTCTGTCTGTTTGTGTTTGCATTGGAAAAATTAGATGCAAAACAGTGCAAATTACCTCGTACCACAACCTGAGTTACCCAACCAGTCAATTGTAATTCACTTTGATATTTATCTTAGGTAAGGTATGCCACCCAGGTACATTTATCCTTTATTTGTATTCATGGTGCGTGTAAAGCCGAGAATAATGAACTCTCACTCATGAGGTGCGTTTTCATCACTCTCTGCCTGGTAGGTTGGCCAAAGCAGAGGAAATTCCAGTACTTCAAGAGCCTTGATTACGATAATAACAGCAGCATGGAAAACAAAGGATCAAGTCAGATGCGTGGGGAGCGTAAGGCTCGAAAGCCCTATTCTGATTAACACAAGGGTGTTTTAGCAGCATGTAATATCGGAGGGAATGTTAATAACAGTGTGAAGAGTCATGCAGCGCTGCAAATCATGAAACAAGCGTCTACCCATTAGACTGCCAAGTGCAAGGAGTCCACATTTTATTTACATCTTATATACCTCAGTGTTTGACTCTGACTACGCATTAATGTTGATATTAAACTGATATAATGAGGCTTCTGTTGCTCTGGGATGGTAAAGGTTTAATAGATATGCAGCTCCATCATATTGGAGCACTTCAATGAACTCATTTCTACTTCATGAAAAAAGAGGCCTGCAGGTTTTTGGAGTAAGATGCTCAGTCATCTGCATTGTTAGGAAGAAAAATCAAATATCCCGGTACTGTTAGCTTTATTGTAGGCCTGCACCATATCAGCAAAATGTCCGATGTGCGATGACACTGTTCAGTACTGCGATGACAGTATGACTTGTGATAAATAAGCAGATATTCAGGTGTGCATGTTAACCATACACTTCCTGTGTCTTTCTGAAAACCACTCAATACGCTGTTGTACCTATGCCAGACCCATGCACGTGCACACATGGGGCCCAAAGGGTGCTTGAGCCCCTGCCCTTTTTGCCTCGTATTAAAAAGTGCCCTTTTTATGTGTTTTTTAATAAATAAATGAATAATTTCCTGTTGTTGTTGTAGGAAATAAACGGTAACAAACGGCAGTATAAAAACGCCACGGTTATCTACCATACGCATTTTCTTGTAATACCGTGTCATGGTGTTGTGTGTGTGTGTGTGTGTGTGTGTGCGCGTGTGTTGAGCCTAAAGCCGCTTCTGTCCGCTGCTACTCTACTCTGTCTCTCACTCTGCGCACTCTCACATGCACGTCCAGAAAGAGAGAGAGAGAGAGAGACAAGCCGCTGCCTCATTGATCACTCGTGTGCTGCACATAGATGAGATGTGACAGTGGAGCGACTTAAACCTTTGTGAGTTATAAATCCATTCATATAACTTCCTTGTGGGGGCTGAAAAGTCGCCTACCACTTCTTCAACGTGCTGAAATACCGGTCATGTTTTAGAAAAATGCCCATTTGTGTTTGTTTAGCTAACTGTTTGCTAATAAGAGTTAAGAACAATCAATCAAAACAAACAATCAAAATGACAGCTGTCTGTTTATCTTGCCACAAATCTTAAACTTCTGGATGTAGTGAACAACAGGAGGAATCACTCACTCAGCTTGATTTTAATGACTATTTGAACTTGTTTCCAGATATTGAGTTTATTGTGACATTGCTGTTCCTACTGTAGAAACATTCACAGTAGCAGTCATGACTTTTTTTTTTGGCATGACTTCCAAACCTCAGTAGATGTGAATAAACTCATGTTGAAAATAACTTGTTGACACAAAAGAAACACAGGATACACAGCGAAGTAGTAAGCTATCTATGTCTACTTTGTTTATTAATTTTACATTAAGCTGCATATTGTGTTATTAAGGACTGAAAAAGAATTTGGACATGCACATACTGCCCTTTTCTGACTTTGAGCCCCTGCCCCTTTATAATCATGTGCACGTCCCTGGCCAGGCCTGGCAACCTTTTGCGATGTGTTTATTGTGCATGTTGATATCGCGATGACGATGAAAATAATATTAATCGGTCAGCCCTACTTTACTGAATTGTTGTTGTTGTTGTTGTTGTTGTTGCTGCTTTTTGTTCTAGTTTTATGAGATGCAGTTTGCAAACTTTGTCACGCACCCCATGAATCATCCTCACACTGACAAATACACCACGAGTCAGTCGTTACATTCAGTGTCTCTTATCAAAGGACACATTCATGGCTCTATGGCTCAGTAAAGGAACGGTCAAGCTCTCAGGCCCAGCAGGAGGTGGGCTGTGAACCCAGTCATTACGGGGAAAAAAAAGTCAGTGTGTTTGTGAACAGACTACAGAGGTGCGCATTTGCAGGAGTTGACAGAGGCCTGTCATCTAGGTAACTTACTTGTCCTTGTCTGCCTGAGGCTCGTACAGTACAGGATGCGCACTGAAAATAAGCCCCACATCCTCCATACCCACACCTCAGCCCGTCAACCTCTCGCTTCAACAGCTGCCGCATGTGTCAGCCAATAGAACGTCCTCGTGTTTGCTGAGGTCAAAGTCATCTGTCAGAGCGGCGAGACGGCTGGCTGACTCCACCGAGGTAATTGGTAGCAGCGCTGCCTCCTAGGAGATGCTTGACAAAAATCATGCCATGTGTCAGGGAAATCCGTTCAGGGGACACACTCTTGTTCCTCTGATGGCTCACTGTGCTCAGAAGCAAACGCACACACAATGAACGCGACAACACATGAAAAAGACTCTCAGTCGTGATCAGGCATGGCAGCAATCAAAGGCGGTTGACACTTTTTTTTTTTTTTTTTGCCCCCGGATGATATGAGCACTAGATACAAGAAGCTTTAATATGCCACCCAAGTGCCTGGAGAAGTTCACAGTTGCATTGTAAATTGTGGGTATAATGAACTGTTTTTAAAGCGAGGCCAGGGCTGGAGTTTCATTGCCGTTAACAATGGATATGTATGACTGAAGAGGTGGTTTGAAATGTGACATATATGTGTCTTAGAAATCACCCCTGGAGATGTTTTAGCTCCAGGCCAAGGATAACTTCCAATCACATTTCAAGGCCAATTCTATGGTTGCCAGGATACAGACTATAAGGAGGAGCTCCAGTCAAGTTTTATACAGCTGAGCCAAGTAGTGAAAATCTGGGAGCTAGTTCACCATCTTCCCTCTAATTCTCCTAACTCTGCCAAGAAAATTATGTTTTTATTCCCTTTTGTTTAATTTCTTCTCAGTTAACAGAAATTAATTAACAGACTGTAAAGAAATTTGGCTTAAAGTTAGACTGGAGACCAAGTGAGAAATGATTAGTGTTTGAGTATAGTGTTATTACCTTTTGGCTCATATAGCAAAATAGAGATTTGTCACCCAACACTGTATTTGTATTCAGCTCTGTTGAGCTGTTAGACCTCTGCTCAGACCTGTACCTCTTAATCTGCACAGTGGTGTTTGGTTCTGTGGTTCTGTGGCCTCAAGGTGCTCAGGGAGACTTGCACTCCACTGTCGCCTGTAAACCTCCTCTAACGGGAGCGACAGTTATTGTTTGTAAAGTGCTAAAATCTGACCTCCTTACACCGTCTGACCTAAATGATACAAAACCTTGAAGTCAGAACTCTAAAAATTAAAGTCTAAGCCCATCTTTGTGTAACAGTGGGGGGCTGTTGGCCTGCAGTATGACATCAAGGCCTCGTTGACATCCATCATCACATCCCCTCTGTCTCTCAGAATGAGTGAGCTGTCTGAAGCCTTTGAAGCCGTCACTGAGTCAGCTGAATTTGACATGAAATCACACTAACTGGGGAATTAAGTTGGGTATGAATTTAAAGATATGCAAAATTAAGTTTGCTGACCAGTGACATTTGTTGTGAGTTACTGCTGAATTTGAAGCAATTGAAAAAGTAGATGTTACATAAGGTGAGTTTTCACACTGCTCTCTATTCAGACAAAGGAATCTCAAGGTGTCATAAACCTGTCTGATGAAGTGTTCTCCTGAGGTCTTCTCTCTCAGGCCTCTGCCATGTTCTTTCACTTTTCTCTGCTGTTCATCTTTTTTCCCCTTATGACTGTACTAGATGTATATTGGATGAAAAGGGTCACAGTATAGGACAAATGAAACAGGCAGACATCACATGTTGGTCCTCCAGAGATGTTCCTTAGCTTTTTTTTTTTTTTTTTTACAAATGCTGACAAGCTGTGAATATTTTGACTTTGGTGCCGCCGAAGGTCTATCCCAGCTCTTTTGATTTTGCTCAGCAGGAGGGCCCTGGACTGCAGGATGAGCACGGCGCTCTGAGGCTCTGAGCAGCTAAACCAGATGGCTCAGAGAGGTGGGATCTTCAGACGAGCGCAGGCAGTGGTGGGCTTGTGGGATGTGGCTGCGGAGAGGTGGGCTGCCTTGGCTGGACACCACTTCAATAGACACCTGCAGCTCTCTCTTTATGATATTGGATTCACCCTTTTTTTTGGTTCAGTGGAGAGTGATTGCAGGGGAGAGAGAGGGAGCATGGTGGGGATATTGAGATGGAGGGAAGGGGAGTAATAGAGATCAGAGGGACAGAGGATTTACAGACCAGCAAGAGAGAGAGAGAGACAGAAAGATGCAAAGGAAGGTTAGACAGCGTGAAAGCAAACAGGATGAAGGAAAGGATTGGAATTAAGGTTTTAAGCTGCAGTAACACTCAAATCACTTCTTTTTATAGTGCACATCAACAGGCGTGCTAACTGTTCCATGAGGCTGCACATAGGAACAATGCTGCTTTGAACTTATGCTAATGTTGGATGCTACCATGCTCACAAAGATCGGATGTTTATGTTGAGCGTTTACAGTATATTTGTTTTTTCTAGCATTCTAATATCAGCTGTATGAAATTTTTTGATCAATGGCATGAGTCAAAAGAAGGCAGTATGTTATATGTTATCCTGATGCTGTACATGCATCCTGTGCATCCTGAAACATTGTCATTATTTGAGAAAACAGCTCTCTTTCTAGGACCTCTGAAAATTTGGATTTGGAGAATTCAGATGTAAGTTACTGCGTTAAGTTCAGATGGAGATTGAATGAGGATGGGAAAGAGAAATGTTAGAAGCTGGTATGAGAGGAGGGTTGCAGAGTAATAGTACAGTGCCTGGGAGACAGGTCAACACCCTATGTACATAGAATATGGTCTGTCCCTGTTGACCATGGTGACAGATGTGTTTAAACAGGAAACAAGTGGCTTTATTGTCACCATCATGGCTATTGTTCATTTTATTATCACAGCGTTGCTTACACAGTGGAGGAAGTTGGGTGTCTTAGGCAGTGTAAGAAAAAGTACAAACCATCAGATTTCACAATGATGGGGTGATTCTGGGCTTTATTCTGCTGTCTCATTATGAACCGCCGCTCACTCTTGCAATCATGTCCTGTTTTTTTTTTTTTCCTTCTGCTTTTATTTGCAAGTCAGCCTTGAAACTATCTTGCTATTAATCTTAACCCTCAGAGCACAGACAGAAAAACAAATAATTACATATACAAACCGGCTAATAACAGTGTTAACGGTAACAACAGTTTATGGATGTGCTGGCCTTAACCTTTGAGTTCTTCAGCACTGTGCGGCTCGAGCCGGTAGAGAACCAGAGCACTGGGATAATAGCTTTGTAAGCTCTCTGACGTGCTGAGACGCTCTCCAGCGCAAACGTAATTACGGCCTGACAGCGGGTAGAGGCCCTCACAAAGGCCTGATAATCAGAGGCGGGTGATCGGAGCTTGCAGCTCATGACCAGCAGAGGCAGTGACGCTGAAAGGTAATTAAAGTCACCCGCAGAGTGGAGCCATTGCAAACTGCACTCACAGCTTGGAACAACACCCCTTCTTGACTTCTCGCTGCTCTATTATTCTCTCTCTCCTCTGTCTTGTCTTATGTTCCCTCATATCCTACTGGATTTCTTTCTTTTACCTCCTTCCTAACCCTCGGCGATCATCCCATAAACTCCTGTCTTTTCTTTATCCTGACCTGTCCATCATTCTTCCTGTGAGTGTTCCTTGCTTTTCGCCGCCCATCACCCGCTGACTCATGAACACAGCAGCTACCTGTTCAGTGCAAAACTGCTAAATAATGGACCATGACAGCTATCAACTCTTTGCCACACACTCACACAGGGCACATGTTCCTCCCAGAACACTGAGGGAAATCGATTTTACCTCAAGCTTTTATTACATAGTTTTACAAAGTAAACACTTTATGACTGTGTTGTTTCATGCACTAAATACATGTGTACCCCCCCCCCCCC
>OMNW01020266.1:43634-57196 GCA_900303245.1 Selene dorsalis
CCCCCCCCCCCCTATTTCTATAACTACATAAATGTACTGGTTAATGTATCATCCTCTCAGATTTCTTAAACCTCTAAATGTCCATTAGGGCTTACTTGGTGTTGCCTCTGAGAGTGGAGTCAGTGATGGAAAAAAAAATGAGGTTCTTTTTTTCCAAGACACTTAAGTCACCAGAAGCTTTATTTTGAAGTACCTTTGTAATGTAGCATGATTGTGCTGTTTGTCTTTTGATTAGATTAATACTTTAGCCCTGGTTTTGTCCCCGTCAAGTTCAAGGCCCTGAGGTTACAGATCCCAGGGTGGACCTCTGATCTCAGTTGTGCGTACAGTCACCAACAAGACTGAGGAAGAAAGTAACACTCTGTGCTTCTGGGGAAAAAAGTAATTTTCTAAGTGACATTTTTTGTTGCATAGAACTTGAAGCCTATAGATTTCCCCTGAGGTCAATCTGTTGGAATATAGATTGGAATTCTTTAGTAAATTTTAATTATAACAAATTGGAGAGAGGTCACAGAGCTTGACATTACATCCCATATATTTCTGGACATCAGACTACGTTTCCACAGAGTTGCCATATATTTTATGCGCTGACCTAACTTTTACTCTAGAGCGTTGGTGCATATGCTCTTCTGTGTGGTTTCATCTGTACTTTCTCTGTTTGGTGTAGCGGCTTCTTTGTCGCACCAAGTTTTCAGGAGCTTTATCTCAAATCATCAGTAATATAGTATAAAATCAAGTACTGCCAGACCTCCACTGAGCTTCGACTGGTGAGGTGTACGCAGCCAGATGCAACGTCTTCTTACCAGTCCAAATGACTTTAGAGAGGGAATGTAATTCATCAAAGTATTTAGCTGGTGGGAGCTAGGGATCACCAAGTTTCCATTCAAAGCAAGGGGGGTGTCTATCTAATATTACTTGCTGCAGAATGTGAGCTTATCTCTAGCTAAGCCTTTGTGCTATGCAAAGGAGTGAAAGATTACCCTTTCACCGTTCCCCTGTTCATAACCCCCTGGCTCACCCATGGGGAGCTCAGAGTAAATGGAGAAAAGGGGGGGTTGGGGGGTGGCATTGTTCAAGTATGTGGATTGGTGACTTAATCCCTTCGTCATTTTGTCATGTTTGGCACAGTTCAGGCACTGTACACAGCGCGGTGTCTGTCCTGCTGACACCTTCACTAATGACAGGATGTTAAAGAAATAAATAGTCACTCTATCAAGTTCTCCCAGTTCTCCCACTCAGGACCAGCCAGAGAGCATGGATGTAAGATGGTGATGAGCCAGCAGAGCAGGAATCAGTAGTGGATTAAAAAGAGTGTAGACAGCATGTCAGGGGAACGTGTGTGTGTTTAATCCTTCCCCTGAGGATCAATGAACTTCAGTTCAATTAGACATAACACGCATGTCATTGTGTTAAAACTACAAGAACATGAGGTTCATGAGGTGGCTTCCTCAATTTACTTGCATCCTCAAACACAGTGTGAAAATTCCCCATTGCCAGTTGATGGTTTGTT
The DNA here is from genome assembly GCA_900303245.1 of Selene dorsalis. Lineage (NCBI taxonomy): Eukaryota > Metazoa > Chordata > Actinopteri > Carangiformes > Carangidae > Selene > Selene dorsalis. The sequence goes on from OMNW01020266.1 coordinate 45,145, forward strand.
GCTTTATACAATAACATGAAATTGTGACAATTACATAAACAATATCATCATGATACTTAACGATATGACACTATTACAGTTTTAAATATTTTGCACTGTCCCTACTGCAGTTACACATTGTCACACAGTTAGCTTTATCACCTTTTTGCAGCTGCATAAAGGTGATAAGAAAGTAAAACTCTGTGGACATTTGTTTTATCTAAGATAAAGGTCTCATTTGCAGAATGAGATATTCAAGCAGACAGACTGACCAACAAGGTCACAAGTACCAAAAACTTAAAATTGTAACCCTTTACATACAAGATTGATACTGATGATATTGCCACAAAAAATATTGTGATACTTTGTCATATCTACCTCACCCCCCACCCCTAGTGACAGTATGAAAGGGGTCTCTGGTATTGATGAACCTTATCACTTTAGTCTGTAGCTGTTTTATGGAGTTTCAGCTGTTTTGCTTCTGGGCCCACAGCTTAACTCTGTCGGTTCACTCTCGCATCGTTTTTGGACACAGCAGGTGTGTGAAAATCACCCAACAGCAGACCAAAGCTAGTGACTCACCGGTGAACATGGTACTGCGTGTTGACAGCTGAAGAGACGGTTACTTGCCTCGTGAGTTGGTGTGAAGAAAAACAGGCCTCAGATTAGAGTGAACACTTGACTTTTATTCATCAGGTGGCCAGAAACATGACCTCAAATGAAGGCTAATGTTGCTGGATATGTAAAAAGGCAACTGTTTGCACTGTTGGCAACAAGATAGTGGGGCATTTGGTAGCTAAAGAGCAAGATGTTTTTCCCCCAGGAGCAAAACACATTTGAACAGAAAAGTTAATGTTCATATATTCTTCATTTGACTCCAGGCAAATGCTAATGTTGCTTCTTAACTTCTTGGCCGGTATAGTACATTATGTTACCTGATGAGTGATAGAGAAAGAGCAGTGATGAAAAGTGTCCCATTTCGCTCTGACTCTGACTTTCAGTTGTTAACTTGAGCGTAACACATATTTGTGTCTACAACCATAACAAGCAGCAGGATAAGAAATGAGACATAATAACAAACTTATACTTCAGAATTACAGCACTTGAGTAAATAAACTCCTCATGTCCTGATTAGCCACTGGACGTATGAACAGTCACTGTGCTTCTCCATCTCTTTTTTTTTTTCTTCTCAGATGTGTTGTTGTGGATGATGGTATGCGAGCAGGACAAGAGTTAACGCTGCTGGGTAACACACAATGGTACCTATGTACTCAGCATCTAATCCACTGGCTTGAAGTGAACAGCAAGTTGGCTAATGGGCATTTTTTGAGAATAAGAATCATTACAAAGCTCAATGGCATGAAGGACCACAAAGGCTGTAGCCATAGCCACTGTATACTCATTTAGTCCACGCTGCCTGGTGTGGCAGAGCAAATCCCCTCACACTGTGCTCTTTGTTTAATTTTGAGCTAATCTGTTTGGCTGATGCACTATTTTCACTCTGCCATCAGTAAAAGAAAGTGCTGATCTATCATTTTTGGTGCCAGGGGGTTAGGAATTAAGCAGCTTATGTATACAGAAACACCCTCGTGGAGCAATACAAATGTCAGATCTCTCTCTAACTGGTTTAGTATTAAAATACCATTACAGGTCAGCTTTCATACTGTGCAGTGTTTAGTTTTCTTTCTTATGACAATATTTTGAAAGAGCCTTTAACCTTCCTTCAACAAATAATCAAATCCTGGCCGGACCAAATTCTGTTTCATCCCATGGATGATGAAAAACACAATGTCACATCATTTCTGCTCTCCTCACAGGCCCGTGTCTATTGCTCAGAGATTAGCAGCGATTGTGTTCAAGCACCGGGGTCTGAAGAGGGAAAGTAAAAAGTTGGGTATTAGGCAAGATGACACTGTGCCTTTTGAAGGAGGCAGCCGTGGGAGCGCGAGATAACGTGCCGCTTGAAACATGAGTGACACGCAAGAGAGGAAAACACCTCACAGGATGACAACAGAAGAACTGCTGCATTTCACTATTTACCAGAAAACAAAAGTAGCGCTGTGCTTGAGGAGAGGAGAGGACACTCGCTTTTCATTTTAAATACAAACCAAATGAAAGCATGGTGTGACAGCAGTAAGCTTCACTATGAGAAAGTAAAGGGAAAAAAGGCTCTGACCTTGTTGTTTGTCAGCTCAGTGAGGTGGTCGGATCAAAGTGTGCAAGATTGTCTGTCTGTGTTAGTCTTGTGATGATTTTGTGACGCTTCCTCGCCTTCTGTCCAGTGCATGCTGGGATGGGCTTGAGCGCCACATGACTCTGACCGCAAATAATTGACAATTGGCACTATAAGTAGAGCATGGCAGAATTTAGAAAAATCCAGATTATATGGAGCTGTCTGTCAGTGTGGTTTTTATGAATGACACAAAGCTTTCAGGGAACGCTCGGGTACACCCCATTGTCTCCATTTGTGGCAGCGGTGAGTCAGTGATGTCAGCGTTAATACTGCAGCCTGAGCGCACAAAGCCAGCGCTCGAATAACACATTTCTAGGAAACTGCAGCAAAACATACAGTGGATTTCATGAAATGTAGCGGTTAGCGATGAATGGACGGAGCCCGCTATTGAGTTCATGTGTGCTGTCGAACACCTGGCCTTTGTCCAATACATAAAATAGATGGATTGTTTTGTTCTGCTCAGAGATTGTTGGTAAAGAGCAGATACTTGAGGGAAGGATGTCAGTGGTTCAAGTTCAGTCCTCTGCCACCCTTTAAAGTTTCTCTTTAATCTTTGACACAATAGGTGGAAATGCTTCAGTCAAGGTGAAACCTCACAGAAACTGAATACAGCAGTGATGCTCACAATACAGCATGTGAAAAATATTCTCGCATAATTAACATGGATTCATCTCACCATCTCACCTCGTCTTCTTAGCTCTCAGTGAAATACTCTAACATGAAACAGTAAGACGTTTAGATGTTCTCACAATAATCAGTGATTTACAGGACATGCGTCGGAGCAGTTATTTTAGGAGCCACTGAGAATATTTGATATATTCCACATGTGCTTTGTTAAAACAAGTTTTCAACAGAATGTTTTTTTTTTTCTCTGAATGGCTAAGGAAAGAAAAACTGATTGGTTCCACAGACAGATGGATGGTTTCACAACCAAACCATTCAAACAATATTGGTCTGTTGAGTTTTAAGACCTCATAAAACCCAGGTCTGAGGTTGTTTCATTTCTGTAAGTTTCAAATAAAAATCGGGGTGGGACTGCAGGAGTATGGGACGGCCAACGCCAGCTCAGTGGTATGTGGTGAAATGCTGTACTTCAGTTATGTCCAGCAGATGCAGAAAACTCAAGCATGCAGTAATGTGTAGTCCTCACTGTTAATACCATAACATCATATATACAAGACCCATAACCTGAGATGCACCTGTACCCTTCGAAAGAAGACGGTTTCATTACAAAGATGAAGAATAACGTGCCCGTGTGCATGAACACACTGCATGAAAACACTGCCCTCTCCTGGGATTGGGTTGTCATTATGTGTTCACCTCACTTACTGCAGTCAATGGTTATGGAGTCTGATAAGAGTTCTCACAAGTGATTATCCATAGAATAAAAGATCTTACACACAGTTTGATATGTTCTGTTGTTTTGTGACTATGATATTAGACAGGAAAAGCTCTGTTGCTCTGTCTCCACTGCAGATTTAACAGCAAAGAGCATCCTGGACTGGGACACAGCTGACCTGGCCGACTCCTGAAGCAGAGATTTCACTACAGTTAACCAGTTAATCAGTTGCTTTAAAGCAGCTATTTGTAAGCATTAACAGTTGTTTACTTACCAGTCTTGGCAAGAGCTTCAGCTGTCGTTTTATGAGAAAGACAAAAGTTTTCATACATCACCTGAGCAGCGCTACTTTACCCAGGGCAGGTAGGACGATACAGTGACGCAAGTATCAGAAAACAACAAGCTGGTTAGCATGCTGATGTCAGTACAAGAGAAGAAGTGATGGAAACAGAGGCAGAACCACAGGGTTGTTTGTGTGATGCAGAGCATGCCTCGAGAAAACAAATACTAACAAAGCAAACACACAACACTTTAATGGGTTCTCTCTGCGTACTCCTCTGTACTGCGGCTCCCTCCCCAAGACACACACTCTTGGTTGATTATCCACTTTAAAATTGCACGTGGGTGTTCTTATGAGCGTGTGAGGTTATGTTGACCCTGTGATAGACAGGTGACCTGTCCAGGGTGTACCCCGCCCTCGCCCTGTGTCAGCTGGAATGGGCTCCCTGCACAGATAAGTGGAATAGAAATTGGATCTAGACAGATGATTCCTGTCTGAACACCGACTATAAAAGACATTTTCTGCCTTAAACTGTTCACCACGGGCTTGTCTGTCAGTTTCAGGCTACATAAAAGTTGGTAGAAAAAAACACATTGATTTTAATTTTTGTGCGCAAATTCCTCCAAGTCATAATAAACAAACCCAGTAAATAAAGGCACCCAGGGCCGCTCCATCAGCAGGTGTTAATATGAGAACAATGTTTTTCTTTTTCCACCCTGTCTGAATAGAAAACAATCATGGTGGTACCACTGTGCCCTGGGGTCCACTTTGCTTGAAATAACCTCATCAGAGAAATACTCTTTATTCCTCTCCTGTCTGTGTTTAAGAGGCTGTTGACCCGGACAACACTGAAGACTCACATTTATCACCCACACACCATCGTGCTACCCAAAATCCATTTTGGTAAAAGTTAATACAAATGTAATGACTATCTAGTGCCGTCCCTAGAAACTAAGGCGATTACCAATACGGGATCACATGCCTCTCATTTTAGAGCTGTTAGTAATGACTGGAATTGTTATATGAAATGATCATATTTTTAATTCTCACATGTCTCACCATGGAGTTGCAGTTTCTTTTAAAAAATAAAAAAGGTGTACTGTGTTCGGTCATACTCCTAAAGCTCCACAAGATGGCAGCAGAGATCACAACTTGACTTATTTCAAATGAATCCCAGGTATGCCTTTGTGATTTAAGATGACAGTTGAAAATATCAGCATTATAGCAAGCATTCGGTGTCCTCTCTGAACTATAATCGGCACAGCCTACTCGAGATTCCTTCAGGGGTTTTTATTGTGAAATAAATCAGGTCAGAGTAATTTAAACAGGGGAGGCTGTTTCCATTGCATCAGTGGAGCGCTCGGCAGTGCCAGCGAGTTCCAGGAAGAAGCACAATGCCTAACATCATCTCAGAGTGGAGAGCGAAGCAGGTGCTTTAATGTCAAATCGCAGATCTGCTTCTTCACTTCCTTGTGTGGGGTTTGAGTGAAACCCAGGGTTGCAACCTTTTGTATGATCCACGGGGAAAACCAACAACAAACAATGCAGTTTAAATTCCTCAGTGACATACAAGTATTATTTGTATGTAACAGGTGACTGCAGTATTACCCACCCTGTTGTATAATGTGTATTTAACAACTGAGATCACAGAGAACCAAGGAAATCCCCTGTGACACCCAGTGTGTGAAACATCCACCTTGTTATGAGGAAGTTTGTGGAGACTGTTGTTTGAAGGATTGCGCCACATGCTTGGTAAACTCTAATGATCCCGGATCAGCAGGAAGGATAAAGTTTACACCTGTGACCAAGGGACAGGATGAGCTCACACAGCCACACAATATACCAGCTAATGTCATTTTACCTCCCCTGTGCTCATCCTTACTGTAACTTTAAGCTAATGTACCCTTGCTTTACATTTGGGAGCTTTACTTGGTACAAAGCCTAAAAATGGACCTGACTCTATGAAAAAGTAACAAAACCTGCCCACCACCACCAACTGAAACTTACTAATTAAAAAACTATATCTTGTTTGGTTTATCCTTAATTAAAAGAAACCTGAAGCATAAGTAAAAGACACTGTGGTTTTCTGGGAGGTTATGAGTTGGTCTTTTGGAAAGGTGTGCTGTTGGGCTGATTTTATTACTTTTGGGCAAGTTGTTTCCCAATTTCCATTTTTTTATGCTAGCTGACCTAACCGTTTGCTGGCTTCATATCGAGTGTGCACAAATAAGAGTGGACTGGTGAAAATACTGCAATATACCCCTTACATTAAATCTTGTATCACGTGAATGAGGAGTTCCCACAAACAAAGTTCCCTCTCAAACACACACTTTCCCACACATACACACATTTCTCCGGACATTCATGATTTGACCCATTATTAGCCTACTTTCCAGGGGCCCCTGTTGTCATCCCCGGAGGAGTGCGACTCTGACGTGTTAGGCAATCGTCAGTTTGGCAGCTTCCCAGCAGCTGAGGCACTCCAGCAACCCTGTTGATACTTAATCTGACTCTTGTGCTCTCTCTCACACACACACACACACACAAATGAGGACTTGCAGGCAGGTATGCGCATGTACATGCACACACGATGCTTACGCAAGCCCCAGCCAGCCATGCCTTGGGTAGTCATAACACAGAGAGGGTGGAGACGTGCCAAGCTCTTATAGGTCAAACTGTGAGTCACAAGAAAAAGTGGATTACATATAAAAGAACATGGGTATGTGAGTTGAAATGGTGCTGGTGGTCCGTGTTTGATGGTTTGACCTCAAGAAAAAAGGAAAGTATGCTCCCTCTTGCGTGTTCCAGGAAAAGACACCGACCCATTATTGACATTTGTGTGTTTGAAGAGTTAAATGTTACATTACGCAAAGGTCAGAGAGGCGTAAGCGGTTAGAGGCAGAGATGGAGAGAGGGAGAGTTTTTCTCCCTTGCAGGGATGAAATTGAAAGTGCTGGAGAAAATGAGAAAATGTATCAAGTTCACTGGCAGTGATGAAGAGCTGTGTGGGGAGAAGTCTTTCAGGGAAACCTTCCAGGCATGCGGCTGAGCTGTGTAATGTAATGTGCAGGTGTTTGCAAGGGTGAGCGTGTGTGTGTGTGTGTGTGTGTGCATGCGCGAGAGAGAGGAGGACAAGCAGTAATGGAAAGAAAAATCTGTATGAATATGAAAAAATGTGATCTTTATTCAACAACTCCACACATATTTCAAATATACATATTTACATCTTTTTGTACAACGAATATAACTCTTGTGTGTAACCCGTCTGGAGCAATAAAAGCCTCTAGGTTGTGTCACAAATACATAATTCACAGTGCAATATGAAGTTTGTGCACCCGTGTCAGTTTACTCTACATGTCACATGAACATGTGACTCACTCTACATGTATGAACCAGACAAATTTATAAATCTCTTAAGTTACTTTTCTGCAAGGAACAACCCAGATTGTCACAAGTCTGTTCGAATCTTGGCGGATGAGAGAAAATTATGAGAAAATGGCAACGTTAGCTTTATTAGTGTACCGCCTGACCCAACCATTAAATGCACAGCGCTTCTCAGATCAGACAGATTAAGTACCGTCGTCAATGTTATTGTACCAGAGGAAAATAGCAGGCTGCAGGCCTGCAGTAGCCTGTGAGGCTAAACGTCACTGAAACACTGCATCTGTCGGTCACAATCCAATATAAAAGATCTCTTTGAAAGTGGTACATCATGTCACTAGCTATGACGACTAGTCTCCATGGATCCACTGCTTCCAGCGGCCAAAAAAAAATAAAAAAGAGAAAAACAAAAGGGGGGAAAAAATACCAAAAAAGAAAAAAGAAAAAAAGGGTGAAACAGTCAGAACAGATTCTTGCAGCCAAGGTCAGGACCGTTCTCTACAGACAGGCTCAAGTGTTGAGTCATCATCAGACAACCAACATCAAACATCGCCTGACTGCGACTGATTCAGAGCCATTCAGTTTATGAAACACAGTGATACGGGCACAGCACTCAGCACAGCTCAGCTTTTGTTAAAGCAACACAGCTTGACATAATGTTCCGACAGAAGCAAACAGAGCAGGTTCAACTGCTCAGCTGAGAAAGTCTTCATTTTTCCTGTAATGCTTGTCTTTCCTTAACTGGATATTTCACTTTTTTTTCTTTTCTCTGTTTTGAAAATACAAGCATCATGTGACTGAGAGGAAATGCGTATTGCATCGTTGGAAAGTACCATGTGATTTCTGTATTTTATCTGCTGTAGCGTGCCCTCGCGGCCATCTTCAGCCTCTGTTGCTGCTGAGGCAGGTGGCCGTTCTATTTGAACCAGGAACATTAGTGTTAGCTTTCATTATGGCTAATGGCACACAGCGTCTGAGAGGAGTCAAATTTGCAAGGCTGAACCCTGTTAATAGACCCTTACGTCTGGAAGCAGTCTTTATATGAAATATTCAGTTTTGAGCATGCTTTTTAAATAAGACAATGATTTGATTTTAACTGCTGGCCCAGTGCCACTGCTTATTTCTGAGTGTGTGTGTGTGTGAGACAGATTCGTCCCAGTTTTCTGTGAGTCTTGCACCAGTAACACCCTGCCTTTCTCAACCTTCTGTGCATGGTGTGAGATTTGTAAATGCTCTCCAGTCGCTGAGATGTTGCCAGATTGGCAGTGTGACACCTTTCGTGTCGTTCCCCGCCGAGTGTGACACATCAGTCCTCTGCTAAAGCATCTTTCTCACTTTATGTCACTGCCTTCTGCGAGATGTCGAGCTTGTGCTAGGTCCTCTCGGAGCCGGTCAGTGAGTCAGCCCTGGTGAAGCCTCCAGCCCGGTCAGAGAGTGAGAGGAACAACATCCTGGTCTCCTCGCCTCCCGTTCAGCGCTCATCTAATGCTTTCTGAAGCCTCGTGAGTCCAGGCTGAGAGCAAACATTGGTGACTGCTGTTTGCCACGAGTTGAAAATCCTGTGATTCACTCGCAGCGGCCCGCAGAGATTATTTAGTTAACATAATCTGGCAAGTTTCGTGTCCTTGTTATTATTATTATTTTTTTAGCACCACATAATTTCAAAAACGCACACATAGAAACACAATGAATGATCATTGTGAGCAATGCCCTTAGCAAGTAACACATATACGAACACAAAATACAGTACAGTACGTTTTTGTAGAAAGCTTGAGGGTGTATGTACACACAACAGTAGACAAATGAGTTTCTAAAAAGTGCCAATGTAAAAAAAAAACAACAATGAATCCCTCATGGCAATTTTAGTTTTGGTCCCTCAGCCAGTCTGAGCTGGATCAAGTCCGTCAGCAGAACAGATCGTCGTCCTCTTCCACGTCAAAGGACGGCACCATCTGTTCCGCCGAGTTCACTTCCTGTTCTCCCAGCCCCGCCTCCTGCGATGACGGCGGCTGGTGGAACCACGGGTGAGCGAGCAGCTCGCTCGCCGTGAGTCTCTCCCAGGGTTCTTTCCTCAGCAGGCTCTGGAGCAGACACTTGGCCTTGGGCGACAAGCCCTCTGGCAAACAGCACTGGCCTCTGCGGATTTTGGAAAACAGCGTGGCCGGGTCCGGGTCGTGGAAAGGGTAACGGCCGACCAGCATGGTGTACAGCATGACCCCCAGGCTCCACATGTCGGCCATCTTGCCGGAGTAAGGCGCCGAGCCGCTGAGGATCTCCGGGCTGACGTAAGCGGGGCAGCCGTGGGTGTCCGACATGGAGTCGTTGTTTGGGTCTTCCAGGACCCGACAGTCCTCGAGGCTCTCTAGTCTCACCTGTGTCCTGTGAAGAGAAAGTCAGAATAAGGTCAGGACATTTGGCGTGACCTTTAAGAGCAGAGAAAACGCTGCAAAATGTCATGTTTAGCACACGGGGGAATTCCTTCACTATCGCAGCTTATCCCTAAGCCTTGGACACCGTCTGACACAAATGCAGCTTTAAGTGTGTGCCCTCGTCCTGCTCTAAGTGAGGAGTGCAGAGCGAGATGCCATGGCAATGACATCATCTGTTATCTTGTGTAGCGTGCCGCTTTTCATGTTACAGTAGAACCAAAGAACACCGTGTTCAAAACCAGACTGGAATCTGCATTTACAGAAATAGAATATGTTTACTGCACGTCATGTTGTTGGAAATGATGTTATCTGAGTTCATAGGTACAACAACTTTTAAAGCACAAGTCATTCTTTGATCCAGTACACTACTCTCTGTGTGTGTGTGTTTGTAACACTGACGAACATTTCAGGGATATTTTACATGTAAGTCACTGATTGCATCATGGAAAAACAATCATCCATCCTTTATCCTTAAAATGTACAGACAGATGGACACACAGATACAGACACTCACACACACACACACACACACACCAGTAAACTTCCAATGACCTAAGTGCACAACACTGAGTCCTATTTGAGAGGCAGAGCTGCCTAAGCAAATTTCCAATGACTTCCTGGTGCACACATGCTCAGATAAACGCACATATAAATATACAACTCCAGCCCCCTCCCCCGTCCTGTGCTCACACACTCAACGCTATATTTAGCCATGTTAACGACAGGACGTGCATTTAGTCCTGTACTAGAGCAATTAAGACAGAGAGTGTATTTGTAGAACGAGACTCTTACTGCTCAAACGCTCCTGATTGTTGGGACAAAGAGAAATATTAATTTTCTACGGCAACAGATGTGCACCGTGGTTAAATTAAAAGTGAATGCGAGTGTCTCGAGATTTGCTCCCAAGGCTGACATGTGGATTGAGTTTTTCTTTTTTCTATATCAAGTCAAAGCACACATAAGAAGTGCGCTGTTCTATCTCACGTTCAGAAGGGTCGACTCTGTGAGACACTTCACTCATCGAGGCAGAGCGGCCGGAGAGAGAGAGAGAGAGAGAGAGATGGATTGACAGCCACAGAGAGAGAGGATGAAAAGATTGAAAGGCAGAAGGACCAAGATAGAAAGCAGCTGATATTTAAACACCAAGATAGTGGAGGAGATAAGTCAGCAGAGGAGAAAGAGAGATGGAGACAGAAAAGGAAACAGAACAGAGAGTTGGAGGGATGGAGAGAATGACTCATCCTTCTGTTGAGAGTACATATCTTCTCTCCTCCTCCTCTCCCTCTCTTTCTCGAGCCGAGGCTATCTGCACCTGGGTCCCACACTCGCGGCGCCAGCCATCCCATAATTACCCTCAAATGGCTGTTGCCACATCAGTGACGCACGGGAAGGCTGGCCTGGCAGCGAAGCTCTGCATGCTTCACAGTGCTAGTCACCTTCCCTAAACTGGCTGTTTCAGCTGCAGTGTGTTTGTGTCTGTGTGTGTGTGTGTGTGTCTGTGTGTGTGTGTGTGTGTGTACGGTGTGAATGTCAAATTGTTGTGACTTTCTCTGCTCCTGGCCTGAGTGCTGCATTGTCGGCCAGGACATTGCATCACGGTGCGATTGTCGAGGTCTGAAAGATGCCTGATTTTGAGTTTGGAAGAACGTGTGACGGAATAAATGAGGTCATGCAGAATTGCAACATTTCAGAGACACTTGTCTTATTATGTCAACATGAGTCAAAAAGTCAGACCTATGATTAGAAGGAAGCAGCGATCTCAGGGCGCAGGAAACTTGATTTCCTGGCAAAGGAAAAACCAAATTCCATGATGTCACGCATCCATTTAATGGTATCATCAAACTCCACAGCTGTATCTCTGTATCTCTGTAGGGTCCTTTTTTTTTTTTAGTGGCGCTATGGCCAAAAGAGTAAAGAGGGGAGAAGTTAAAAAAAGACGTCATCCCACAACTCCGGGGTCAGATGGGTCTTGTGGGTCCAGTCTACCAGCATTAAAGTTGCCATGTCGTCACCTAGATGACAAAATACTGAAATACACACATCCCTGCTTGCAGCGGATCCACGGCTTTACAGCCATGACTGTCCGATCAGCACACATACAAGCACGTATGTATGTATGGACGCACACACGGGGAAAGAAAATGAGCTATGCAGCCCCCCCCCCACCTCCCCTCCTCCTCTTCCCCTCTGCGCATATACACTGTGACTCATCGCTCTGCAGCCGTATAGCTATCAGAGAGGGGCACAACCAACTTCAACTTCTCTCACTGGGCTGTCTGCACTCATTCATCCAGCGTGACCCTGAAACACCCAGAGGTCATGGCTGGAGAATGTTACTGTTGAAAAGTCTCCATGAAAAAAAAAAAAAAAAAGCCGGGGGGGGGGGGGGGGGGGGGTGGGGGGGGGGGTGG
>OMNW01020269.1:5576-15913 GCA_900303245.1 Selene dorsalis
TGGTGCTATTACCCACCACTGTCTCTGCACTTTGAGGACCCTGCTGCTACTCTCTGTAGTGGATTCTCCCTCTCTTGGTTGCCATGGCGATAGGATTGGTATGTCTCCTCCTGAGCTGCAGCGTCCCATAGTGCCACAGCAAGATTATAAATGCTCTAATCCAGGATTTTGCCAATCCCAGTTCAGCATCAAACAGTGGTGCATGCTCAAACATCCGTGTACCATCAGTGGGGTGTGTGTGTGTGGCTTAAGTAAAGGTATTGAGGGTGAGGGTGTCATTGAGTTTCCTTTCTGCAGCAAATTTTATACCTCAAACATTAGTTTTTGACTTCCATGTAAAAAAAGTCCACATTTTAAATGACTGCTGTAATAGGAGGACGACTGGAACTCACTAACAGCTTTTGAACCAAGACTAACAGAGTGTAGACGATAGATCCATCCATAGATAGATAGATGGGTGGGAGGTGAGTGGGGGGTGGTGGAGGCAGCGAGGGATTATCATCTCTGCCACAAACATTTTCCCCCTAAATTGCATCAGCTGAGCATCCAAATGTGGTTTGAGATTAGATGATAAAAAAAAAACCAACAAACAGGAGAAGGGATTTATCGGCAGGACCGCTAATCAGAGGAAGGCTCTGGGGAAAAGACAAGCAAATTTTGTTGTCCAAAATTGCACCAGAAAGTGTCAGTGTTGTGGGAAGCCCAGATTTTCCACCAGGATTTGCAGCCAAAGATCGACTCAACCAAACAGACCTTCAAGCCTGTAGAAAATCATGGATGGGGGTTTGCAATGAATGCCATTGCCGTTAGGAAACATTTGGGATTCAGTGTTTTGCATAAAGACACTTCAACATGGACTGAAGGTGCCAGGAATCCAACCATCGACCCTCTGATCAGTGGACGACTTAATCATGTGATGATGTGATTAAATTTGAAGATGTAGCTGTTTGAAAAGACTTTTCAATAAAATCAAACAAACAATTTTAACCCATTTTGATGTAATACTACAAACTGCAACTGTGGGTTAAAAGTTACAGTGTTCATTGACCGATAGGATCCAAGTATCTATAAGGGGGATTGGTTCATTTGATGCTGTTTCGATATTTGCTGCTGTTAAATGGTTTCAAATCCCAGAAGATCTGACATACACTGAATCAAGTCCTATACAGCCCTCTATCCTCTAAGAAATGATCAATTACTGCAATTATAGATAAGAAACAAGGTGTGAACAGACACTGTCCCTTTGGACAATCAAAGGTTTTCTGGTAAAAAAAACAAAAACACACAGAGCCAGTCACACAGTACGATGGTTCACCTGGTTAACAATTTCATCTTATCATTTGTCTAACTATTATAAACCACTCTTGTATGTCGGTTAGCATCACAGATATGTAGCTTAAGAAGCAGCTCTATAATGCCCCAGCTGAGGGTCCATTAACAACTCAGAACATAACAACTCATACTTTACTCAGAGGTTAAGGTCAATCACAAATGGCTGTAAAAACAGCAATGAGACAAAAAGGCACATAGATTATTATTGTAGTAGGGCCTACGGCAGCTTAGTATTAGACCATCAATCTCCTGACAAAAGTCTGAAACAAAGAGAAAAAAGGCAGAGAGCACAAAGACGCGGGGCAGGGGAGATTAAGACGGTAATTATGTAATCGCTCAATTCATTCCAGTTGGGAAATTCTGGCAGGAGCGGTGTAACAACTCCTCCGGGTCGGTCAATCCTGTAATTAAGTATGAAATGTGAGAGCCAAGTAAGTTTGTGAGGTAAGTTTTCATCTGAACAGCTGGCACTGTTGTCAAGGCAACTGCCTTGCTGCCTCTGTACTGATACACACTGAATCGTCTATAATACAAAGATCCCTGGACTGCCGACTGCAGACTTCTTCACTGCTTTAGTGTTTTGCATGATGAAACCAAACGGTGTTTTTCCTATTTACTGCAATGATAACAGACACTGATGAGTTTAGCAGCATTCGTACAGTATCTACTCAACCCTTAACCAAGATAGCCTACATGTGCATCCAGGTAATTAATGACATTGGCGTCCGTTCAGTGTGCTGTAGTCATCATAAATTTACGGTTTTGGCTAAAACTATGCCTCATGAATGGATTCATTAGATTGAACCAGTGCAATATGAAGTCTCACTAGACTGAACATGAGTGAGCACCGTCATGCTGATAGAGGAACTAAAGCTACATGCTAAATAAAGTTTAACTATAATCAATATTCAATCTTTTGTTGAAGTAATACTTTAAAAGCAAAATTTTATTTAGTCTGATCTAGTTTTTTTTTGTTTTGTTTTGTTTTTGCTTACATCAAAATTGAGTTGTCTGAGTTGTCCGGGCAACTGATCGTTTGCTAGCTCATGATTTGGCGGACTCTGTTAGAAACTAAACTAGTGTTAGCTAGCTGTAGCGACACAGCAAAAAAATAGCACAAAAGAAATGCAAGCAGAGTCCTAAAGTCACTAAAACTTACTCAATAATGTCTAATAAACAAACAACACCGAACTTTAGTTTGCTAACATTAGCCGACGTTAGCCACCATGAGCCTGTTAGACCCAACTATTCAAGTGGTAGCAGCAGAAGCCCTGAGCAACACTCTGATTTGTTACTGAAATAAAGCTTTACTCCAACAGTTATAGCATGCTGTGCTGTGATTAATAATTAATTAAACAACTATTAATCATTGTATTTTTTCTTTCTTTGAGTCTTAGATTGAAACTGAGTGAGAGAGAGAATGGGAAACATTTTCCTTTGGTCAGGACAGATAAAAGGTGAATGCACATTTCACTGTTGAGCAGCATCCTGCTCGTCTGTAGCTGCTGACAGCGGAGAAAGGGAGGACAGAGGGTGAGAGAGAGAGAGAGAGAGAGAGAGAGAGGGGATGAGAGGGCAGGCATACTGGGGGAGGGAGTGTGACAGGAACATGTTTCACAGAGAGAGAGAGATAACAATGCAGGAGAATCAAAGAAGGTGCAGAGTCGCTTACTTGCATTTTTTTTTCTGGACGTATTATACCTGCAGAAAACTTGTCAGGGTTGTACTGCAGTGCTCGGGTATGGAGTATATGGGAAGACAAAGCGGAAAGAGAGTGAGAACAAACCACCTCACAAAAGGAGAGTCTAATAATAGATGACATAGATCACAATGTGAGAGAGGGATCAGGGTTTAATTCCTCGTGCAAAAAGGTGTCTAGCTGTCTCCTCTGCTGCACAACATTTTAGATGCCTCCTGCAGCGCGGGGTGTGGACAACCAAATGGAGAACAACACTGGTCCAAACTGTTACACATTTACAGGACATAAACATTAACCATTATTAATCTGCTGACTTTTAAAGGCTCTTCTAGCAGTTAACTGATGCTGCTCTGACATCACATGTTAGGGTGTGGCCAAATGCCTAAACATTTCATTCCTCTGTTAAAAAGCCACAACTTTTTTGCACTTTTCTGTGACTCGGTGTTGAATTAGTCTTTAATGCGCCTGCAGACTAATAACACCTCCGAACTACATCTGCTCTGCTGCATTTTGACTGCGAGGACAGAAAATGAACAGCAACAGTGTTTCATCAAGATATATGGAGATGTGAGGCTGGCAGCGCCTGCCAAATCCATTCCCTTTTACACGGGAGACAATTTTACACCCATAGAAAGACAGATTCATGTCAACAACTTAAATGTTCAAGGACCTCACTCACTAAATCACTTGTGTTTAATGGCACCACTGCCCCTATAGCGGGATGAGTGGTGAACACGTACACACTCACATGCTGAGATGTGCATGTCGCTGGTTATCTATGTCTCGTGATTCCTCCATGGAACAAGTAAGTGGCCCATTCATGCATTTATCTTGACAAGTTTTCATTATTCATGCAAGTGTGTTTCCACAGTCCCATGTATTTTAAAGTGTGTTCCCCACAGTGTTTCCTCATTTAGAGAGCTCTTCACAACCCTGACCCTGAAAATGTTGCACTGCATCTTCCTGATTTTCAGAGGATACTGTAAATCTGCAGTTTTATTGCTCAAATGTTTATTACTGGACAAGTTTTAGTTTATAATATGAAGCAGATCAAATCTAATTTCAGTCTACAGTTGTGTCAGACCAGCCTCCAGAATAACTGCAGCACCATATATCACTACAGAGCATCAGTAAAGTGAAAATCCTCTATTGCAGATGGAGTTAAAGTCTGGGCTCGGGTCATCAGATAATCCCTAAGCATGTAATGGATGTTCACTGCATTCGAACTGATGCACCATGTTTAGGATGGAAACCTATAAATAAATACCTCCATCCTCCTGATGCATCAGACAGGAAATCCACTATTACGTCCTCCGCAGAGTGGTTTGGCATTTCATAACAACATGCGTGTACCCACGGTGTTCAGGCCGAGGCCCCTGATTCCCACTCAACACCGTTTACACAGGGTTAATTGTCTCCCATCCCCCTGGGGGCTGACCGATGGTGATCAAACTGGACATCAGGAACCATATCACTCATGTTAATGTCTGGCCCCCAGGCCTCTGCTGGACTGGACAATCCACCAAATTTAATCTATTAATCACTTTTAGGTGTGTGTGTATGTGTGTGTGTGCATGTGTGTGTTGAGACAGGGCAGAGAGAGATGGCACGCCAATAATCCCATGTGATAATCTGCCTTGCGGTTGAGTCAATAATAACAGCAGAGAGGGGTGGAAACACTAAAGCGACACAGCAGCTCCTCATCACAGAGGTCATGATGAGGCTTCAGCTTTGAGAGATGTTATTTTGATGCCAAGTGATGCTCTGTATCCGAACATTAACATCCCTCAGGGGAAAAAAAAAAAAAGAGGAGTAGTACAAAGTCCAATTCAACACATAAGACACAACATAACAGATCTGAGATTGAGTAATGTTCCCGGTTATTGTTATGTCACTCTCTATTTCCCCTTCACACACCGCTAACAAGAGCCAACCTGACAAAAATAGACCGATGTTTGTAATTTTTCCTTCAAATGTCAAAGGTTCTTGAAGCCACAAAGTGAATATAAATACTTAACAACCCAATCAGACTTTTGTCCTATGTCTTTAGGGTTTCATTTGAATCCAGTTATTTTTGCCTTTAAAAGCCTTTAAACTAGGACTGGTTGGAAAGTATACATTAACATATGATGACTGCACAGTTTAAATGTACTAGAGGAATATGCTAGAACTGGATCTACAGCCATGTTGGGTGTTATCCCTTACTTAAAAATCCAAAAATTTGATTTCCATTCACCCCATACACATTCTACTACACCAGTTCGATTTGCTTCGATCATGATGATCATCGATCATCTGTATCTGAGTATTTTTCGTGAATATCACAAGTTGGACTTTGACAGATTTGGACAAGTCTCACCTCCTCAGCCTTAGCTTCCGATCCTTAACCCTTCATTTCCTTTCCATAAAATACAAATCAATCATTTTTTCCCCTTTTCCCCCTAAAGAGCCATCAGATTGACCTCTGATCAGTACGGTATGACTTTCTCAAATGTCTGACATACATCCAGAGCCTGTTTACTTGCACATCCAGCCAAAAATGCAGGTACTGAAGACACCTGCAACTGAACCATGCCCACAGATCCACTGTGCTGGAATAAATCTCTCATCATTATGAAATTACAGCCGGCGAAGAGAGCGTACCCCAGGAGTACACCTCACTAATAAAACCACAGCTCCGGCGTTTGACGAGAGAATATGGCCACAGAGACTCTTCATGAAAAAATATCCACTACACAGCATCATAGACCAGCAGGTCTGCGTAGGTACTTCTACTGGGAGGGAGCAGGAGAGTTTGTCGGTATTTTACTCTACACAGAGTGATGTTGTGATTGTACCAGCAGACAGCAGCACTGATTGAAAGTGACCGATGGTGTGTGCACACAGAGGAGGGGGGTCATTTATTAGAGTGTGATAGGTACATGATGATGAACAGGGGTGTAAGGATGGAGGACGGATTGGGGAAAATCTTTCGGCAGTGGACGAGATGAGATGAGTACGAGCAGGGATCAAGCAGAGTGCAATCATTATGGCCATGTTGCACAGCTTACTGTGATTTGTGTATTTGTGGGTGACAATGGGATGATGAACAAGATCAAGAAACAGCGTTTGACGCTTCGGATCTTTGGGTTTTCAATCAATCTGAACTAAATGTCTTTGATGAATGAGTCCTTTAAACACTCCTTAGACACTCTTTTACTGGTGTCACTGAGATGATCATGATGATGAAGGTGGAGGTGGAGATATGAAAGATGAAGATATGGGTGGTCGCAAACACCTCCTCAGTCCTGGAGAACAGACTCTGGTACGTGCTCCTCAGTCAGTGAAGGTGCTGTGATACCTTTACTGACTATTGATGACGATAATGATGGTGATGATGATAGAGAGGACTGAAGGTGATGAAGTAACCACATCGGTCACATTGAGTGGGAAGGGATGAAGAAGGTGGGTGATGTCCTGAGAGTCTGCCCGTCTGTACCTTGCGCTTGCGTTCAGCCCGTTCCCGAGAACGCCTCCTCCTCTCTCGGGCTTTCTCCAGAGCCTTCAGGTCCGGAGGTTGGTCCATCTCGGACCTCGCCTTCTTAATGTGAGCCGCGGCGTGAGCCATGGCCGCCCTCTCGCCGTATACGCACGCGAAGAAGAAAAAACTAAAGCACTTTCAGAAGTCCTCGCAGGAAACTCGCCTAAGAGGTCAAGTCATCTAAAGAAACAGACCCCCTCCCAACCACCACCACCTCACCAGGTAACTCTGTTTTGTTGGGTCTTTTTTTTAACATCCAAAGACTGGGTCGTCATGAGATGATGAATGTGGGACGATAGGATAGAGGTGGCTCTGATGTCCTCTAGTCCTCTATCCCACCAGCTTTCCTCACCCATGCAGAGAGAGTGTGTCTGCAGCCAGCCTCCCTCACTGCCGCCTGTTTAACTGCATCAGAGACAGGGATAGAAAGAGAGGAAGGGGGGTGGAGGGGTGGGCTGGTACACGCCACCGAGAGGTAAGCCAGAAAACCAATGGGAAGGCAGAGAAGCCAGAAAGAGACAAGAGAGGTAGGAGGAGAGCTCCTCCCCCTCCCTTTTAGAGATAGCAGCAGATGTTATGGGAACCTGGGAAGCCGCCTCTGATTTGGACCCTTCAAAATTATGACTCTCCCACCAGAGAGGAAGGTGATGGTGGTGGTGATGGGAGGGTGGAGGTTTGTAGGGATTAGAGCAAACTGACAGAGGGGGAGGAGTCAGAGGAAACAATATGTAGGAGGGGATTCAGGACACGGAAGCATCAGCGAGTGTCCTTTGGAAAAAAAAAGAAAAAAAAAGAGCAAGGAAGGAACCATGTCAGAGGGGGTGAATAAAACTTTGACTGTAGTCTGTATCTTCTTCCACATAGACCTCCCCTGTTTGTAAGTCTAAGGTGGTACGGTCTGCTTGTGTGTCTGGGAGATTTCACAGCTCCAAAGCAAACACACACACACACATTAATACACAACCAAAAGAGAAAAGACAGACATCAGTGCACATTTAGTGTTTTAGCTGGAGGTCATGACAATGGTAAAACTGCAACAGTGTTTTTTTTTTTTTTTTAATCTTGTATGTCAGCTGATCACACAGAAGACACACAGTGAGGGTTTGAGCAGCTCAAATCAAATGGACCACAACCTCCCACACCACTGTGTTAGATGTCCTATTTGATGAGCTCTGACTTAGAAAAATAACCTTCGTTTCACACGACCTCTCTCGAGAGCGCCGAAATCAACAATGTATTTAAAGAGCCACTGAAGGGGCCGCCAAGATGTCTATCTGGTATATTTAATGCTAAACATCCTCAGTCAAGAAGCACTGTATCGTATTCAGTATCATCAGGAAAGCATTTAGGATCAAACATCAAGAGACTGATCGATCAAAGCTTTGTTATCAATAACTGGTTGTCATGTTGCGTTACTGTTGTTGATAGTGTCCTTTCATCTACAACATCCAGGTCCTGGCACTCTGTGAAGACATCGACTGCAGTATTTGTCTTCATGCTCAGGCCTCACCCTTTTTTTTGCTTTTTGATACAGTGGCGCCACCACGTGGTTAAATCCGTCATTACAACTCAGTCAAAGTGGGAAAACAAAGTGAGACTTGCAAACTCCAAGAAGATTTACCGATTCACTGCTTTGACTTTAAGGGTCAAAAACAGAAAAATGATTTCAAGGATGTCAAACTTTGGCCGATACCACTATCTCATTAATAAGCTGTATACCTCACTGTACGGGAGAGACTGGCATTGTTCGTTTTCCATTAAATGTTATCAAAATGTACATTAAATCAAACAACCTTGATAAATTACACAGTTTAAACAAAGCACTGTGAACTAATGACTTCATAACAAAGAAAAAAATGGTTGACAAACTTCTCCTTTCCCCCAGGAGTTCAACAGAAACCCTTTCTTGCAGACTGAATACGTATAACTCATGTGATTAAAGTCAGTTTTAGGGCTTTAATGGGTTCTTGTGGAGCCATTAAATCACACTGAGAAGACAGGTGTTGCTTTATAACGTAAAACATTTGTCATGTTTCCGCTTTTCACTCATTTTCACTATTACCGATGAAGAATTCGAAGGTTACCTCAACATATGGACGACCTCCTCAGCTATTCAGCGTCACTTCCTCCTACCACACATTCCTATTATATAAGAGTCTATAAATACACATAGGTTACATGACCTGGAGTAACATATATGAAAACAGAGAGAGATAGAGACAGAACAGTCCACGTCACATAATTTGAATCATGCAAATGTGCATGTTTGCCTGACTGTGCCCCAGGCTCTTGTAGGCTGAGACGTAGTCAACATATGGACAAACAACAGCCGCAATATAACAACGAAGAAGCTCTCTTTGTTCAAACGGAAAGCAAAACCCAAAGAAAGATTGTGTTTGTGCCGTGGTAAGTATGTGAGAGTGTATTATATCAGTAATCTTCTAAGGGTCTTGGGGATTAAAGGACCTCCAGCTGCTTCTGCCTTCGCTGCCTATTTACCCTCAATAGCGACCGTTTACAACCTTCAACACGGGAGTGGAGCCCCGACACATCCTGCTGAGCTCAGGAGTCGTTCGCTGTGGCTGCAGCTGTAAGGACAGCCAAGAAAAGGCAATCATGGGGGAAACGTGTCATTGTGCTAGCAGGTCAAAGAGACGATTAGCAACTGTGCTGCAATCTGATCAGACTGTGTATAGAGTGTGGGTCAGGTCTGATCGGCCCTGTGCTGAGGGCTGCGTGTTGTGATAAAAGGCAGAAAACACCCAATAAAACCAGGGACCACAACTGACGATCATCAAAACTATCCCATTAAAGAAGACATCCCCATGTCAGGGCAAGGTTAAGTACGGTGCTGAATCATCAGGTATTCCTACACCCAGTGCTATGAAGCAAAAAGAAAAGAAAAATGCATTATCTCTGTCTCTGTGAGCCATCTGGCAGGAACTGTACAGGAAATTTCAGCAAACACATGCAGGTTTGTCTACTCAGCTGCAGACAAGCTCATCCAGGCGTTTAGATCGATACAACATTCAGCTCAGCTACAGTACCTACAGTGCAACAAGAACCTGGTCCCACTGTCAGTCCCCATCCACCTGGACTTACCTAAAGGAAAAAACACAAAGAGAAGAGTCTGTTAATATCGGGACGCGTGATTTTTATTAATGTTATTCTCAGCTCCGATTGGTTGATTTCTCAACTGTCAAACTTCAAACTGGTGATATCGGGGTCGTAATAACAAAATAACAACAACACCAAAAGAAACCAAATCCTGCAAGTGTTGGATGGTGTTGGGTGCAGGTGGGCGGGGCTTTGTTGTGACATCACAAAGTTACAGGAAGTCCTGACGGCTGTTTTTTAAGGCTCAGTTTCTGAATACAGGCTGTGTGCATTTCTCTGTGGACTGAGGCTTTGATACTTTCGAACCTAGAGCTGCTCTATAATCACACTACACATGGACGTCTACCTTTATACTGAAGGAGCTTTAACACAAACATCTACCTTTATACTGAAGGAGCTTTAACGCAAACGTCTACCTTTATACCGTATGGAGCTTTACCGCAAACCACATCAGAATATCAGATATAAAAGAACCATGTTTACTCATCCTCACACCTGAGATGAAGTCACACACCAGACAGAGAGACGCCACAAACACAACAACACCACCCTCCCATAGGTGCTGGCTTTTCTCATGACACTAGAGCCTTGTGATGGGCTCGTCCCATGGGTTCAGAGCAGACAGACAAAGAGCCTCTGCTAATGTGTGTGTGTGGGGAGGGGTGGCAC
>OMNW01020276.1:5404-15727 GCA_900303245.1 Selene dorsalis
ATTTATTACACTAAAGTTCTGCTATTTTGTCTTATCTGAGAGCACGAACATGACTTTGTGTTCCTTGTGTAGCTTATGTACAGTTACAGCATATGGCATGGACATGCATCATGGAAAACTACTGAGTTATCTGAATGTGCCTGCAGGGCTTGATGTCTCTGGGTGTCAGTGTGTGCTGCTTTTTTTTTTTTTTTTTTTTTTTTTGTAAGACAGTAACATCTTAGGATGATGGCTTTTCTCCTCAATAAGTTTTGTTCCCGGGTTGCTGTTTATTTGTGTAATTACGTAATTTTGTTTTTATTCCTTCCATCAGGCCTGTTCCATTTACCTTTATGGGAGGACAGGCTGGTAATCGTCCTCGCAAACAGCGGGTGGAAATTGCTATGCCAGACACATTTCAGGCACTCCACCAGCTCTGTGCTCCCCTCTTTGGCTCTTTTTGATTACTTTTTCACTGTGTCACTCGCTCACACTCTCCTCTCATTCTCTTTGTATATCCCTCCTTCGCTGACATGCACACGTGCTTGCTAAGACGAGACTGACAGCAGCAGATGATTTCCATGATGCACCATTCTTCCAACTGTTCATGACACACAGGCTCTCTCATTCACACAAATGAGGAGCTCGTAGTATGAGAGGAAAAAAAAAAATTCTCCCCCATGCTCAGTGAATAGTTTGCCAATAGTACCGGGAGATTGAAATGAACCAGCCTACACAATGTCCATTGTGTTCACACTGACTCTTGTAATATGTGGTTATGAATGTAAATGGCTAAGCACAACGTGGCTACAAGCATGTGACTTTTCCCACTTATTTTCTGTGTGGCGGTGGGGGGGGGGGCGTTTGGTGATGGTTGCCCACAGGCCTGATATATTATAATCTTTCTATCTGTCTTTTTTCTCCCCTCCAGTGCGGAGCTGAGAATGGAGGGAAGCGGAACAAGAAGGACAGGAACTTGGATGAGCTGAAGAAGGAGGTGGCCTTGGTAAGAAAAACAAGCTGCCACCGCACCAACTCACACTCGAGCCGCACAGTGATTGATTCCATCGCTGCTGCACCCGAACGATCCCCAAATCGTGTTACGCCGAAGACACCGGGTTATTTAACAAGGCTATAAATGAAAACAGCGGCCCATAAAGAAAATGGCAATCCAGCCTTCTTAGTGTAGTCAGTTGTAGATGAGCTGCAAGCCTGCCTGTCCTCTTCTATCTGTTCTAGCACCCCCTGACTGCTCCTCTTTGTACTCCGAAAGATACTGAATAATTTGTGGGCCACCACCAGTGTAGTGCAGAGAGAGTTTTTGTCTTGTGCAGAACTGTAGCTCTTTGAGGTGCTGTCAAAACGCAGCCAAGCGATGCCCATGAAAACTGGGGTAAGTTTTGCTGCTCGCGTTACCTCTGATCTGCTAAAGCAGCTCTTGTCAATTATCAAGTTGGCCTGTGACTGATTAAAGAGAAGGAATTCCTTCTCCTTCATATTTTTTTTTTCTCTCTCAGAAATCCCTTAAAGAACCCGCCAGACAATGGCTGATCAATATTTTGTGTTGGGAGGGCGTACGACCAAAGCTTAACTAGAAAACAGTTTAGCAAGCACTGGGCCGTGTCCTCTGTTGTGGCCAAATTACTTGAAACTAAAATTCATGGTGGTCCACTGGGGGCCACTGTAGTAGTAGCTGGAGAAATTGGGGGATTTCTCTGTGTCTTATTATTGGATGAAGGAGGCAGACCTTCAGTCTCTGAGGCCGACATGATCTTGGCACCAAATTCCATTTCAAGATCAAACAACAGCATCTTAAGGTGGCTTTCAACCAGTAATACACAGGAATACAAATATATAAATACATGATCAAACAAAAAAACACAACATACATCAACAAAATCTTTTCAAGCGTTAACATGTTTTCTCAGTTTTACTTGATCACATTTTTTTTACTACTGAAGAAAACACCTCTATTTTGTCACTATTTGGAGGTAAGGGGAGAGTGATCGTCACTCCTTGACCTCTGTGATCTGCCATGAATCGTATTGTATATTTATTAATCCATGTCAAATAGAGGGAATAAAGTATTTTTGCACTAGGATTGAGGGATGTTATGCCTCAGTGCCGCAGCTTTATGATCTATTTGACCATTACTGTGCTCGCTTATTATACTTCCCTTTATAGCTGCAGCCATGCTGCTCCAGTTCACATAATAGATTGGCGAATGTCTTGTAGTAGACTTGTATGTAAAGCTTCCTCCTTTGTAATATGACCAAGATAAATTCCCTATAAAGTAATTTTACTGGCCAGTTAAAATTACCTTGATTTTTACTGTTTCTGTTCCTGTTCTGCTGAAGCACAAATAAAAAAACAGAGCATTTTTGTCCCTGCAGGACGACCACAAAATAGGTCTGGATGATTTGGGAAAACGCTATGGAGTGGACCTCACACGGGTAAGGACACACACACACACACACATACACACAGACAGAGATGTAAACACTCTCAATTACACAAGCAGACCTTCACACAAACACACAACAAAGAGGAGCCCGAACATTCCCCATAGAGATGCAATCTCTGCTCGCCTGTACTGGAAAGCAGCATCCAGCTCACCTTGAACCTTCTTCATCTTTAATCCTTCAATCACACACAAACACAAACATACACTTTGACACACAAACTCCTGCAATCCCATACACAGGCAGATACGAATGCATCACAGATGTCTCGAAGCTGTGACCGTATTTGCTGCCTTCCTTTAAATATGACGTTGCAGATGTGGTGAAACCGATGTTATCTGTTTAATTTGAATATTAAGAAATAGCACAAGCTGTGAAAATGTCAAACAGCTTAGTGTGTCAGGTACACACATCGATTCTCACTAAATTAGGCCTTGACACTATTAGCCATAAAAATGTTCAATAAAGTTACATCCAACAGTTTTACCGCCAGCCACTTCAGATGAGATGAGGCACCCAGTTCATTATATGTGTGGTGTTAAATAGGCCAGGCAGGAATACTTGATGTTTTGCAACTGTGGTAGTAAAATAGCTTTTTAAGCCAGAGTGAAAGCGGGGCTGTTGTGCTGTAATAAGATTCCCAGCTGAGACAGAGAGACATTCACTGCTGAAAATTTACTCTCCTCCAGGGCCTGACCAACGGCAGAGCGGTTGAGATTCTGGCCAGAGACGGTCCAAACGCTCTGACTCCTCCCCCCACCACCCCCGAGTGGGTCAAGTTCTGCCGTCAGCTGTTCGGCGGCTTCTCCATCCTGCTCTGGATCGGTGCCATCCTCTGCTTCCTGGCCTACAGCATCCAGGTGGCCACGGAGGACGAGCCGCCCAATGACAACGTGAGAAAAAAAAAGATCAAAAGATACAAAATAAAGCATGCGTATGTGCAGACACGCGCTTTACATATTAATCACAAACAGGAGGAGATGCAGATTTGTCAAGACAGTTCCCCAGATCATGCGGTGGAGATGTATCAACGGGTGCAGACACAAACAGATACAGTACATCTCTGTTCATAACCAGGGCTCATATTTACAGCTACATGATTTAAACATCTACGGCACAAATCATCTTTTAAAACAGGTAATAGTCTGCTGATTCAGTTTTCTGTCTTTGGTTTGGCTCACCATCATCCAGCAATATTTATATTACAGTGTAGGAGATTTATGTAAAAATCCCATATATTACTGCCCTGTATTACATCTGATAACACTCAAACTGTCACTTATTAAACTGAATCAGGTAACGGAAGGTAGCTATAGTTGGTCCCATGACTCTTTGTTAGAAGGATATTGTCTCTGCAACAGTCTTAACAGCTTCTTATAATAATCTTTCACTGAGCAAGCATTTGTAGAAATTCAGAATGTGATAATTGGTCTGCCTATAAATAAGGATCTTCCTGCGATGAACAGGTGAGAACGCTTCACCTCTTCTCAACAAAATGTCTCTTTTCTTGTACATTTCCCAAACCTGTATGGACATGCACTGGTGTGTGAATTACATCCAATATGCTGAGGACAGTTTAAGCCCACCTTAACCTCACCATTGTGGTGTACACTGCAGTCTACTGCAGTGTAAAATTTGGCATTGGCAGAGTTGGCACCGGCTGACAGATCTTGAACAGCTCGTTTCTGTTTAATTAAAACTGATGTGAAATTGTTAATTTGCGCGACAGAATATTGTCAAAATATGATCACACCATCTGTCGGTGAGATCAAGAAATCAGATCACTACACATACAAATATACACACATTTTACCATACATCCACAACACCAACTTTAAATTCTAGGTCTAGTCCTAAACTAAAACCACGAGTGTCCAAATACTTGATGGTTTTCTTTACCTTCTCGGCAGATTTCTCAGTATGACCTTTACTTAACCAGGATGGACTCCTGAGGTCTAAATCTCCTTTCCGAAAGTCCGAGCCAAGTGGCAAAAACACAGTGAGGTCACATGAAAGCAGCAGCACAGTGCCAGGATTCACTTAAAGGAAATAGCTTCAAGGAAGGAGAGGAGGAGAAAGGGAGGGTAGGAGGATAACTTAGGAGCATCAAAATATCATTAAAATGCACTCAAACACACTGGGATTTCATCTTCACAAGTGTAGAATTACAAATACATAATGACGCAGAATCTCTCCCTCTCCTACTCAGAGGGCGTGAGGTAAAAACAGCCGCTGACACTGGCATCGGTCCTGGCATTTGCTCAGATAACCACTCAGACCGACCGCTGAGCAAATGGAGCCAAGCAGTCATCCATACTGCACTTTATGGAGCTGAGTCATTATGCAATCATCATCCAGTGCTCTCCAAACCCCAGACAGCGTTAAACCCTTGCATAATATACAGTAACATACAGTAGATAGTCACACACATATGCACACACGTGATAGCTTTAATCTCCCTGTGATTTAATCTCTACATTCAGCGCTGAGTATGTACAGCTGGATGCTCTGGTGAGCCACTTCAAAGCCCCGACTGCCGGCAGCTTTGGCACTTTGAGCCTTTGCATAATGTACAAGCAGTTATTTGAGATGGAAATCCACCCTAACAGGACTTCACACATTGTTGGTGTCTTAATTTTCAATATTCTCATATATTTACTGAAGTGGGAGATTGTCTTCTTTTCATTTGAGGAAATGTTTGAGCGTCCCTGAAACAGCTGAAATCACACACAATCCTTTTAAACGCTGGTGTTGGATTCAAACATGTCACCTGACAGGACTGTTGTTGTTCCTGATAATTCTATACAATCGCTGAACAAAAACAAGTGTCTCCCAAAGCGAGAAGAGGCACAACAGCTGAGGCTTAAAAAAAAAACACATGGAGGCAAAGCCGGGAACAGGAAACAACGCTGAAATGGAGGCAAATGTAGTAAACACTGACAAGTGATTTTGGGAGGGGATACAAATGTTTTTCCTGGTTCAGAAGATTTTGCACCGCTATGGTAGAAAAAAAAATAATTCAAGTGTAAAATAGCAAAACAGTTTCTGTTGTTCCTGTCAAATAAAAGCAGCATCTTCCAAAAAAAAAGAAAACGGACAAGCAAACTTCTCAGGATTTAGGAATTGTATTCTCCAGGACTCCAGGACTCTTATCCAAAGTGCCTCGCTGTCTTGTGTGCACCACTAAGAGCTGAACCCACTGCAACATATTCATTGTAAAAGCAGAAAATAGTCCCTGAAAATAGAATTAAAAAATGCACCAGAATACATCTTTCATGCGACTTTGTCATAACAACAGTCACCTCGGAGACAGATGTTCACTTGTACTAACATTAAATGAACAGTGAACAGTCCAGGATGACAAGACCTCAGCTGGGGGATGGATTTCCTTTCTAAATCTCCCACTAAGACAGAGCTCTCCCCCATTTTTCTTGCTCTTAACTCCTTTTTCACTCTACATTTAAAGGTGTTAGCATTTTAAAACCAATGTGGAGCTTGTAAATCCCCATTTACTACACTCAAACACACCTCACATAAGTAATGTCATTGTCTCCCCCCCCCCTCATGGCCTTGGCTTTCCTTATTCCAGTTGTATCTGGGCGTGGTGTTGGCAGCCGTGGTGATCATCACCGGTTGTTTCTCCTACTTCCAAGAGGCCAAGAGCTCCCGAATCATGGACTCCTTCAAGAAAATGGTGCCTCAGGTAAGTTTATGCATTTGGTGTTTGGTGTAGTCACAGAGCTTTCAGAATCAATAAGCCATCCCTCAGGTAGGGCTTAAACACTTACTTGAGTGGAAACCTAATAAGCTTGCACAAAGGAAGAATAAATGTTTGAGCCAACTTCGGATTGTGAGACTGTTTGCATAAAAACTCCCCTCGCGTTATCCACCTCTAGCTATTCGATTGCCTAATTCTTTAATCTATTTAGGCTTCTTTCACTCCCTTCTTGTGCCTCCTTTCCCCTACCTGTCTTTTCTCTCTTCTCCCGTTTCCTCTCTCTAACTCTGCCTTTCATATACTTCTGCACCCTCTAGCTCCTCTTTTTTTTAATCCGTCTCCTTACTCTTCCTCTAACTAAACCTGCTGTCTGTTCTCAAACTCTCTCTCTCTCTCTCCTCCTCTCTCCCTCTCATCCTCACATTCCCTCTCCCTACTCATCTCTCACTTCGTTTCTCTCCATGCCAGCAAGCAATGGTGATCCGGGAGGGGGAGAAGATGCAGATCAATGCTGAGCTTGTGGTGCAGGGAGATCTGGTGGAGATCAAAGGGGGAGACCGCGTCCCAGCTGACCTTCGAGTGATCTCCTCCAGCGGATGCAAGGTAGGGGGAGGGGCGTTGGGCTCAGCCCTGGGGAGCCTGGTGGTCTCAGTGGGATTACAGTAACCCTGCTAACTTCTTGCTAATTTACCCTTCCTTTCTTTCTTTCCTGTTGTTTACCATCTTACTGTATGTTAGCATTTGCTAATTATCACTGAAACCAAGGCCGATGAGATCGTCATTGATTTTGCAGGTATTCACTGAAAATTTTAAAAGTCAGGGGATCGCTGACGTTATTCCAAATCATCCCTGAGGGGGAAATGAAGCTTTGTAGCAAATTTCATGGTAATGCATCCAGAGGCTGTGGAGACATGATGCTGGAAGCCATAAACATCCACCGGCTATACTACAGAAAAAATCAGGGAATCACCAAAAGTCATTGGGATTCATGGGATCACGAGTGTCTGTATACATTTTTTTCGTAGATGTGGAGGTATTTTACTGGATTTATTGAAAACTTTGAGCTGCTGCTGCTGCTGGTGGTGGGAGAAGGCCCACAGGTTAGCCTTGCCTTTACCTTGAGCTTTCTACTACTCCTAGTGAAGCTAAAGACGATGTTAAATAAAACAAACGCTGCTTTTGTTGTAGAGTAATTATTGCAAATGATTATTTTTGTTTTATTGTACGTTTTTCTTTTCGTTATTTTACTCCGAAGGGCGATCAGACAGATCCTTAATGATATGACGCCATGTCTCTTTTCTGAAACTCAACCTTATGCCAACTTATCTTTTATAACTTCTTGTGAGCTTTTGAAGCAGTGTCAGGGAGCCCTAATGATCAGTGGCATACATTTCTTCACCTATGGAGCAGAGGCTAGGAATGGGGTTGTGACATGACAAGTGTGTTACATCAGTGCACCTGTTGCTAATAAGCACCGCCGCTTTCATTTCCACCCTGTCAGTCTCACCTCCTCTCTCTCTCTCTCTCTGTCCCTCAGTCTCACTGGGTAACTCTAGCTCTTCTCTTCCTTTCTCCCTCTTCCCTGTGAAGGTGGACAACTCATCTCTGACAGGAGAATCAGAGCCCCAGACTCGCTCCCCGGAGTTGACACACGACAATCCCCTAGAGACCCGCAACATCTGTTTCTATTCCACCAACTGTGTCGAGGGTCAGTAGGCCACATCTGGCCAACATTTTCTTTCACCGTTTTCTAATCTGCGTCTGCTACACCGACTCGACCGTGAGTGTGTTTCACTGCATGATTGATCAGATGCTCCTTACCTGCATCCGACAGTACAGTGTGTGCAGTTATTGAAATATCAGAATGCACAAGATTATTAATGAGCGTTTCCAATTTCAGATTCAGCCGTTAGGAATTTTTAGTCTGCATTTCAGTTGCTATCAATCATCATGTAATGATGCAGTGAGCATTTCAATGGGATATTCATATTAGAATCTGCAACTTCTCAAATGTCTTCACCTGAATTCAGACTGTAGTTGTATAGAAAGGGGAAAATTGAACTCCAAAAAGAATTAGTTTAAGATCTAATAAAAATGTAACAGATGGAGGATCCAGTATGTGATACAGTTATTAATTCACCAAGGATTTAGCACAGGTTAGTTGATAAGACAATCCTACCGTGCCTTCCAAAATCTTCCATTTTATACCTTTTCAGAGCTTTTGATCGTATCACACAATTTTTATAATTTAATACAGTTTGTCATGGAGCTGTAAATGTTAAAATTTCCATTTACTCTGAACACCTAATGGACCTTTGAGGTTAAAAATTGAAAAACATACTCTCAAATGTTAATATCAATCATTGTAGAACTTTTTCACAAGCTGAACCTCAGAATCAGTAAAGAAACTATACAATAGAGAGACATGTTCATTCTGCTGTCTTATGGCCTATTAGTCTAGTTTTGCTTCATCCGTCTCAGTTCTGTTCAAGGATCATGTCGCCCAAGTTACAAAGTAAAGCCCACAGAGTGTCCTAGTTAATCCACAGATCTCATTTCCATTGGAACAGCCTTCTACAGCTTTCAAACAGTATGTTAAAGTGGTGTTTTTATCCAGCAACTCTAACACTGGGTCGGCCTCTTCTTCGCAGGTACGGCCCACGGCATTGTGATAGCCACTGGTGATCGAACAGTGATGGGCCGCATCGCCACCCTGGCCTCGGAGCTGGAGGTCCGCCAGACACCCATCAACATCGAGATCGAACACTTCATCCACATCATCACAGGCGTGGCTGTCTTCCTGGGCGTGTCCTTCTTCGTCCTGTCACTCGTTCTGGGCTACACCTGGCTCGAGGCCGTCATCTTCCTTATCGGCATCATTGTGGCAAACGTACCTGAGGGACTGCTGGCCACTGTCACTGTGAGTGGTGTGTGTGTGTGTGTTGTGTGTGTGTGTGGGTGTTGATTGGAACTTTATATTGATTTTCACCATAAAATATCATTGTGTGTTTTAAAAGGAGCAGATCAGTTTAAGCTATTTTAAATAGGTTAGATAAATAGATTTAATGTCCGTGTGTTTTATTTCTGCTGCAAGAAAAACAACATGCACTTGAGTTTGCAATAAACAAGTTCCCCTTGTAGCAAGGACAGGTCATAATATGCTTCTGGAAATAGAAAGTGAATAGCGCCGTGGGGAAAGGTCATAAACTGGCTGGTCTACACAAAGGTTAAACAGTCTTTGTATTGCAAATGGTAATTTTAATTATTCTTACTTCTGCAATTTGCTTATATTTTGTAAGATTTTTTACTTTTGACAGTGAAATGTTCAAATTAGAAAAAAAATGCAGACGGTGGGTGGACTGTAGTGTCTGGGCATGGAGCTGAAAGAGGCTTAAAACTCTGCTGAACTCAGAGCTGGCTGTTGATTCTCCAAGGATTCTCCATCTTGAACACCTGCTTTCACATTATGCACAGTCATTTGATCCATTGTTAAAGATCTTGATTAGTGCAGCTCTTAGCATGCCAGCCCCAGAACTCAGTTATTCATATTTTGCCTCGTGGCCTTGTTGTCATGACTCACTGGCACATATGAATGGAACAGAGCCATCATCAGTGTTATTAGTTACACCAGTGCATCACTAATGTAACCTCATGAACATTAGCTGTAGCTTTACTGATGCTACACAACACAGCAAAACAGGTGATTTATCACTGGATGCCGGAGTAGCTCAGACGCTGAAGTGCATCTAACTTTTTTCTGCAACAATAAACAAAGTGCGAGCTGAGGTGGATGCCAGCTGGCATTTGAAATGCCATCCATCGACATTTCACTGGTCACAGAAAATAAATTGACTTCCACAGACTGGTTTCTTCAGTTGCTCTTGCTTTAAACACATGGAAATGTTTTTGTGAGTAATGTGGTCAAATTGAATTAATGTATGTTAATGTGTTTTATTACAACATATGGAATGTGTCTATACGTTGTGCTCTTATGTCTGTGTGCACCTGCTGTTAACCAGCCAGCCAGGTACACACACATGCACACACAGCATCGTGCACATTCGCTGTAAGACACCTGGACCACGCATGGTTTCACATGAACAAACACTTGAATGCACCAGTGCGTACACATGCTCTCTCCCCATGTTGACTAACAATTATCCA
>OMNW01020282.1:18891-29676 GCA_900303245.1 Selene dorsalis
ATACAAAGCACTCGGCACTTCCCCCTCCCTCCCTTCCTCCCTCCTAGAAGTGCTCCAAGTCGCTTGTTATAATGAAGCAACTTGCGGGGTAACCATAGCTCTCCACTGAACTACAAGATGACTCAAGAGCTTTCATCGCTTTTTACACTCGACCGTGTAGAGCCTCCAGTTCTGTCATTTGAAAAGCTGTATCATGCCACAGTGAGATGCAAATCTTTTTTCAGTCCCCAGATGGTTTAACACTGAAGGCAAAAATGTCTTCAAGAGAAGGAACGTCCTTATATTTGACCACCCTATTTCCCCTCTTAATAAGGCTTTCATTACAGTCCCCTGTGTGTCACTACTCCAGTAACACAATGATAACACTGTATGTTTTTTTTATGTATCATGTCTGTGTAGACTTACAGCAGTTCATCTCGTTGTTCTCTGGGTGTGCAGCAAATTTACACTTTTTCTCATAACTTTAGAAAAACAGCAAACCCAAAAGCCGAAAGAGTCCAGAAACCTGAAGCTGTAAGGGAAAGAAGTTTATCATAGAGATGTCGTGGAAACACATACATCCAGAAAAGACTCCACCCTAATACGAATAACTATGATGAGTGTGGCCTTTCTGCAGTGGAATAAGAGCCTGGTGTGTTAGGAGGAGATGCATCCTGTGTTTTGTGCAGGAGCACTGGGATGTGTTATCAGAGACAAACAAGCCTGTGATGGTGGGTAGAAGAGAAGAAGCCATGATGATGTGAACAATTCTTTAAGCCATACCAGACACAAAGATGTGCATGATAATAAGTTGGTCTGTGTAATTTTTGTCAGTATTTAGTCCTGATACAAAGAAGCTGGATTCAAATTAGGGATGTTGTAACAAAAAATAATATTATTATTGTTACCATCATTAATGTTATTATTTTTACATCCATAATGCCACAGAACATGATTTTATATACATACATACACCTCTCTCTCTATATATATATATATGTCATGTCTATATATCCTGTCTTGTCCAGACAAGACACGTATTTGGTACAGTCACTGAATTTGTGAATTCGTCTTCAGATGATATCCCATGTTCAGACATCAAATGTTTTATTACTTCAGACAGTCAGACAGGGACTATCTTTGCTCCTCAGCTTACATTATTGTCTCTGGGTTATGAAATGGACAACTTCAAATGCCTTGCCCCCCCCACCACCACCACCACCACCACCAATTATTCATGAAGGTCTTCTTGTGAAAAAGAAAAACACGCACTGGGAGTTTGCAACTTATTATCATGACCTAATTAAAGCTAAGTAGAGAACGGCAAACAGTGAAGTACAACCAGTTCACGCTCAAAGTTGACTGCTGGGGAACAAGACGAGGGAAAAAAATGAAGGTACGTAGCCAGCTGGAGAACACAACACCCTGTGATCAGAGCATCGTCTCTATTTTGGACCAATAAACCCTGCGATATTTAGGTTGAACATGTCGTGATTGTAAAACACAATATTTATAGTATCTGTAATTATAACTTCTACTGTGAATACATTTCCATGTAAATCATTTTCTACCAGGTTCCCACTGGAGGGATCACAGCTGAAATCCACTATACAGTACATGTACAGTATCAGGAAGAGCTTCACTCAGTGTGAACAACAACCATGTGTCTGCACAAAGCTGTTAACACACAGTAACTGGACTCTGTGTCCTGATCCTCCAGCAAACAGTTGTCCTTTTATTTTATATCTTTGTGTCAGTTTCTTTAACTTTATTTAAAGACAACGAAGCATGATAATTAAATAGAGCTACGTGTTTGATATTGACTGGGTCTGACATTTGGTGCTTCATTGACGGCACTGTGTGCTTTTGAGTAGGACTGAACATGACGTGTGTTTGAAAGTGTGTGTTTGTTTAGGTTTGTGTGAAGAATATAAAATGTGGCCTTGGTTAACACAAGCGGTCGGACAGAGAACAATTCTTGTATTTACTGTAAAATTACTGTTAACATAAAAGAGAAATTTCTATTTATTCTTATCAGATGTTGTTTCTTTGCCTCTAGACATATTACTCATCTTCCTATCTGGACATACGTGTAGTCTTCATGGCTGTTACAGGCTGCACGACAAATATAGTTGTACTTCCACATCCCTCTCCGTCACCCCTGGTCAAGGACACATCCCTTCATTCATTCACTCCCCCCTCACTGAGAGTGCCTCCAACAGATTCATTTCTGTGACACTTTGGCACAATCCATATGAAAAAAATAGTTTAAAGAATATTAAAAGCTTAAAGCATGCATGGTTGTTATGTGTATGACCAACCAGCTCCGTTTTTGTAAATATTAGACTGTGAAACTGGCAGAAGAAAACAAAAAGAGAAAGAATACAGTGGAAAAGTGTGAAAGGAAACAAAAGGAGGTGCAGTGCAGACATTAGTGCTTGCTTAAACACGCACAGTAGTCACACTCATTTAAAAACAGAGAAGGGAAAAGGACAGACACTTAATTAACTATCGTCACGTGAGGCTGAAATAGCACTGGACTAAAAATAGACCAAATTTTGTCAGCTAAATTATAGATACCTGAAGCTCTGCCTCCCCTCGCCTCTCCTGTGTGCTGCACTGTGTATTTTAGAAGAGTAAGCAACACAGGTAAGAGAAGACTGCAGCTCTATTTTAAGGTCTACAGATGGACAAAGGGGAACAAACATCAGTGGTCCCTTTGCAAAAAGGCAGAGAAAGATTTCCAGCAAGTTGATTTCCTGTGTTGGGAGATGATTTGCACTAATTAACCTTGGGATAGTGTGAGTCGTAGTGACTCGCAACATTTACAGGTAAACACACGTCTTTTTGAAAATACTGATCCAACTCATTATATGTGTAACAGTTCCAGGCCAGAAATATAGAGGCCTCAGAGTCTTCCAGTGTGGCAAAGTGTGCATCAATCACTGTCCGCACACGTCATAATCTTAAGTGGGTTATTTAAATTCAACAAAGACTGCAGTATGAGATTCTGCAGGAGTGCTAACCATTAGACTTGCAAATGATGTTAGCTTTATGACTCTCAGTCCTAATCCACATTTAGTCTGAATGTCTGACCGTACATTTGGCACATGCTCTCTCCACAACACTGGATGTATTGCAGTGAATGAGTGACAATGGTTGATGACATGTAATTTAATCATTTTAAAGATGTGAATGCAACATAAGGTTCCCAAGTAAATCCTAAATAATCACACACTTTCATTGTCTGCCATCTCTGTTAATGAGATCTAGTCGTCGTCTTACTTGAATGGACATTCCTGTTGGCTTTTATAGTCCCACGCACACCTTTAGGTGTGTTTATATGACATCAGCTGACCTTGAAAAAGCTAAAGAAGAGAAAAAAATGAAGCTAACAGGCAAATAACATGGACTTTGAACTTCTTTTTGACTTGTTTAAGTGTCAGAAATATATTATAGGCATTGACATTCAGTCCGCTAAAACCGAGGGAGACTTGAGGGAGTTTTATGGATTCACCCAGACATCAAAAGAGGACCTCAAACACATCAGCAGCTATGTTGAGCTTCAAGCTGGTTATATCAATGAGCCTCCAGTTAGCCGTTTGTGGAATTAAATACAGGACTCTGAAGTCATATCACCCAACAGCATGTTCAGCTGCATTGTAAAACAGATCACAAGGAAGGAAAGAACAACTTGATTTCATCTGAAGAACAGCATTCTGCAGCACTAAGTCAAGACAATCCAGAAGGTTGTTCAGGTTTACTGAACAAAGTCTGGTACAATATCCAGTTTTACTATGGATGCATAGGCAAAGAAAAATCTCACTCCATCCTGATATATGATGAAAACGGAGCAAAATACAAAAAAGAGCAAAGCAAGGAATCCCCTTTGTCCCGAACCATCTCTCAAAAAATACCGAAGCCAAATTCCAACCTCTATCTGCAGTCTGGGAAGGCAGAGACAGAGGGCTTATGGTATACTGCTGTTCCTCTGGGGATAAACCAGCTGTCACAGATGCTACCCTGGATGTGCAAAGAGGAAGAAACACGCACCTTACACCAACCAAAGCCACTACCATACAAAAACTGCCTTGTGCTGCACTCGACATTATGTCAGTAAGTAGGAATAGGTTAGATGCTTTATACAAACATACAACAGACAATGCAATATGAACGAGTCCTCAGGAGAACATAGGGAATATGAGTAAAAAAAAAAAACATGTTTGTCTTGCAGGTCTGAAACTTCAATATAAAGTGACAGGAGAGCTGTTCGCAACCCATCGTAATCACACATGTCACTAAAGTGAGTGTCATGACACCACAATCTGGAGAACTGTTGATTTGCATGCCTACTGTTGCTTTTTTTTTCTTTTCAACATCAGCTTGTTTGTATGGTTGTTGTTAAAATGTTTAAACCTCTGTGTAACAGGTCACCAAACCTGTGGACTGGATTTTATTTAGAAGAGTTGTTACCTTGGCTTGGACTGGATGAGGACTGTGGGGGTCTGGCAGGTGAGGAATGGTGGAGGTTCAGGACAGGAGGTTGCTGGGCTGAAGAGGTGGCAGAGAGGCAGGCAGGAGGTGAGTGACTCAGTCTGATTCGACAGAGAAGGACAGGGTGGACCCAGAGCTGAGGCAGGCAGACATGAGATGAACGATCCTGAGGCACAAGAGTGAGGCAGAAATAACAAGACAGAAGCTGAACTAGTGTTGGGATGGTCAAATAATGGATCTCCCAGGTGTGCTGACCGGGGAGGGGTGGAGTACAAACCAGGGAGGGGCACACCCACACAAACATAAAGAAAGAGAGAGTCAACCCATGGAGGTGGAGTGAGACCATGAAGAATCATGTATTTTTAATGTGAACATAACTAAATCAACTCACATATATTCAGCAGCAGTGAGCATGTAAGACTGCAGAGTCTCTGTTCAGTGTAGCATGGTCAGGCTGGATGGTGCTGCCTCAGGGCACAGGACAAAGACTCAGTCAGAGCAGGGCACGGAGTGTGGGCTGCTGCACTCATGAAAGATGAGCAATATAACAGGTGGGTACGTTTCTATAACAGCAGTAAGAAGCAGGTAATGGACACACCAACAGCAAAACATCAACGAGCCAGTGATTATTGGAAATAAAACAAGAAAAAAACACAACCAACCAAAGTGTTTTTTTCTCTGTCTGTCACTGCAGGGATTATCTACAGATTTGGACCTGGGTGAATTATTGTGTCTTCTGAGGAGCACAAGTTGCAAAGTTAATAAAAGAGAGCAGTTCTGTTTTTGACATCACTTCAGCTTTTTGTGGTTTTCTTGTGACCATGGGGTGAAATTGTTCAAGAGACAGGGATGGTGAGAAATCCTACAGCCTGGAGCCGGCCTGGTGTTTCATCAAATGGAGGAAAACCCCCCGTGTGGTTGTTAGCAGAGGTGCCCACTGACACATCTCCACAATCCCCAATAAAACAGTCACCTATACTTCAGCTCTGCAAAATGCCAACATGATTCATGTTGCTATCTGCCAGGATTTGGTTTCTCAGATCAGGACTCACTGGAATTACATCTTTGGCGACAGTTTGGCGGCTTGGATTCTGGGGTTCATGTTGGCAGGTGATGATTGGATGCTGGATGACAACATGGGTTTATCCTCCAGTTCTGTGGAGTTGGCTGTGGGGTTGAAACACATGCTCCTTTGGACCATGGTGCAGCCAGAGCTGGAGCTGGACCTGCAGCTGCATCCTGGGAGCGGTGTTCCCTTTGTTATGGCAGCTTTCCTGAGGACAGGGGAGTTACAGAAATAAGCAGGAAGGGCTTTGCTATGGATGTTTTCATGAAATAATACAAAAATCTCTGCATGCATTAATGCATGTGTTTTGTCTTATTTCATGATTCATCCTGAACATTCGTGCCACTGCAGACATGCACTGAATCATATCCTTTTCTATTCTATCTCCTCATGAGATGCTCCACCTGGAGCCAAAATGGCTTTCTGGAGCTTGGACACTGGCTATTCACCCAATCAGGGAATAATAGCATTCCTATGTGACAGATAAGAGCTCCAGCAGATGGAAACATTGCTCTGATCGCTGAAGCTGTGGGTCCATGATGCAGTTGATCTGCCAAGGAACCTCAGTGTGAATGGGCATCGATATGGCAAGGAGGACCGGGGGTAAGTTGAAAAACATGTACTCACAGCCTGGGCATTCTCAAAAGGGACAGTTTGAAAAGCAGCTTGCAGAGGAAGCAGGAAAGGTAGGTGGGCTAAAGCAGCTTAAATAAAGAGCTCTGAGTGGGATTTGCCAATTGAATGTGTAGTAGAGAAGGAAATCTGGTGCCATCAGCTGGTTATTGTCACATGGAAGATGTTGTCTTGTATATTACATACATTTTTTTCATTTAATAGGATAGAAATCTGGTGATTGTATATTTGTTTGTGTTTTTTTTACATGTCCTAACAACACAAACACATACACACAAACTTCTGTTTTTTGTTTATGATGCTCACAGTATGTCAGCTTGCACAATGCTTCGGTTAATGCAGCTACCTTTATAAAATAAATTAATGACTAATAGCTGAATTTAGAATAACTTAAATAAACACATCAACCTCTGTCTCGCATTTCTTTTTTCTTTTTTCCGCTCAACACTGACCCTCATCAAGACGAATTAGCCGAACTGTCAGTTAATGTTTCATTTGCCATCACAAAGGACAGGAGTCAGTGGAGTGGCTCACAATGGACTGGATCAAGAGCAAAAAAATAAAAAATACAATCTGCATCATAGTGTTTTTTCTACTGGAACGCTGTCCAATAACTGCAGTTAAACATATTTGGGGCGGAGAGGTTATTAGTCTAATGGGTGCTCTATGCAGACTTCCATATAGACACAGTGGTGAACGCCTCCACAAAACAATCAGTAACACTGACAGTCCCATGATCTGCAAAAGAAAGTATTCATTTGCATCCTGGAGCCATTTGATGAGTGAGAAAAGCGTCAGATCAACTCTGACGGCTGCACCAACAACAAGAAAACATATTCCTACATCTGACCTTGTCTCACACAATCCAACATTTCATTTCCACTCCCACTGACATCAGCAAGACCCTCCTTTGCCTCCAGCAAAGATCTGCATCTCTCAGCCTCTGAAGAAGGCCTCCATCGCTGCAGCTGTCATCTCTTTGGAAATGTGGGCACACATCTTGTCTGTTAAGATTTGCTGAGCCAAATGCCAAGTGAGAAAAATGTGTTTGTACAGAGTTATCTAAGAAATCCAAACCTTATGCATGGGGTTTGATTTTTGACATCTAAATATTTGATTCATGGAAGTTTCATTCAGTGTCAGCGTTCCTGTTACTCAGACATAAGCGATGCACTTAGACATAAATCTAACCAATCTCAATGGACAACAGTGATACCATGTTATTTCTTTCATTTTTACTCATACACAATGTGGCCAAACAGCTGTGTACGTGTGTGTCTTCAACAGCAAGATAGTAAAAGGAGGATCATCTTGAGAGAAGCCAAGTCACAGCAGGACCTGAAGATGGCAAAAGAAACAGGCTGCCATGTTGGATTGTAGTCCTGGATGGCTGCCCTGAGGATAATTATTCATCACACATGTACACACTCTTTCTGGATTTAGTCATCTCATTCAAAAAAAAAAGGCTGTAAATGAACTGTATAATGAAATGTACTGTATGTTTTTAAGGGAGATCATACAGGAGGTTTCACACATGCAGGAGCTTGTTATTTCAGATCCTGGAGCCATTTCCCTTTGAAAGTGGGTCTTTGTGCAAATGAGAACACAGCAGTAACTTTCAGGTTTAGACAAAACCACTCAAAGGGTTCTTAGTGTTTGCCAACATTGCAACTATATAAGCTCTGTATATCTTTTAATTTGTGGTTTATAATTTTATCTTAAGTCTCTTAATTTTGTGCAAACCCACAGTTGGCTGATTTTTAGGCCTTTAAACCAACATTTTCCTCCACTGTCATAATATTTCTTTGCTATTTTTGTGTAAATCTCAATCTTTTCATTCTTTTTCTTCAGCTGTGGATGGTCAAACTTTTTTTTAACAGGACCTCAATAATTGAATATTATATAAGGAAAATCAATGACAGGACTGCTTCTGGCTGCCTGACATGTTTCATTCAATAAAACTGAACATGTATACGCACTGATATAAACACACAAACACAAGCACACTCTGAAGACCTGCTGACAGAGTGAAAACCCTGTTGTTTCGCTGAGGCAGGGATATATGGCAGGTTGTCTCCTGATTCCCTCCATTAGTGCTGCACAATCCCATCCTCCCTGTAGTCACCACTCTGAAATCAAGTAATCAAATTCACCAAGTGGGGGCGCACAGCTGTGTCAAGAGAGTCTCAGAGATGATCAGCTTGCTGCCAGGAGAAGTGAAAAGCATTGTTTTTGCAGAGGTTAAACCATCAATCTCAGAAGAGCCGTGAAGTGAAGAGTGCATCTTAATACAACATGGAGTCTGGGTTCCTTCCACAGAGGCAGGATACTAAAGCCATGCTGCAGTTTTAACTTTTCTCCTTGTGTTTCCTTGTTTACCTTGTCACCTCCCTCCTCCTCCTCCTCCTCCTGGTGTGTGTATGTGTGTGGGTGCGACTTCCTGTTCCAGGCTCCTCTCCACACCTGCTGCTCATCACCTCACCCCAAGACCCCCTGTTCAAATACCAAGTCTGACTCTTCATTCATCACCAGGCAGTTCACTGACCTCCATGGTAGATATGCTCTTGACTCTCATAACTTGTTCCCAGGATTCATGCATTCAGGTTCAAAATCTAGTACTAGCACAGCATAACCAGTATTGTTATATACAACACTGCACTTGCACTGCACTGCCTACACATCCCACATGATAAACACAGACATTGAAATGTGAGTTTTACGGTAAAACGTGAGCATCAAATCAAGCACTATGGTGTCGGGGTGGCTGAACTGGCATTATATAAACAACAGAGTGAATGATATATTTGTTCTACTTGTTCATGATGTGCAATAGAAAAGATGCATCAGTAATAATGTTATAAAGGAAAAATGTGAATAAGAAAACGCACCAACAAACCACAAGCACCTGACAAATGAATTAAGTGAAGATGTCACCTCCCCATCGCACACCCGGAGCCGATGCATCAGTTAGAAGTGCTGACTCCCAGTTGACTATGAAAATCCTGACTCAGGGACAGTCCTATGAGAGAAAAAAAAAACCTTGCACACAGACAATTGCAGATAATTGC
This sequence comes from Selene dorsalis, assembly GCA_900303245.1. Taxonomy (NCBI): domain Eukaryota; kingdom Metazoa; phylum Chordata; class Actinopteri; order Carangiformes; family Carangidae; genus Selene; species Selene dorsalis. The sequence continues at coordinate 28,132 of OMNW01020282.1, forward strand.
AAATATCTTGCTGCCAGTTAAATGAGTAAAGAGCAATTAAATCATATCACTTGAGAAATGAGAGGGTTGTTTATGGCTTACGTAAAATTTATCACTAAATTCACCTGGTTTATTCACAGTTTAGTGTTAGTCATGCCAACATTTGGATGGATGGATGGATGGATGGATGGATGGAGGGATAGACCTGTCTGTTAAACTCTTAACAAACACCACCATAATTATGGTGCACAAACCCCAAAGAATTACAGCCCTAACAGTGATTTCTTTCAAAGTGCATCTGTTTAAATTTTACAACCAAAAAGACAGGATGAGAATTTAAAAAAATACTGAACGAAAGTTGTGCTGCCATAAAGAAGAGGAAGGAGCCATAAGTCTGAACCAACTCTATGAGAGCTGTTGCAATGATGCAGTGTTTCTAAAAAAAAATTTTAAAAAGCTTTACACAGGTAAAAACATGACTCACTTGTTTTGTGTCAATTGAAAAGGTTTGTGTGAGGGCTGGTACAGAGTCTGTAGCACTGCCACCAAGGCCAAAGAGTCCCACGGGCAGGACATAAATCCCAAAATGTTAAAAAAAAACAAAAAACAAAAAACATTTGACAGACAGCTTGGCAGCACATCAGGAGTCAAGAAGCGGCCACAGAGTTTTCACACCACAGCATGGGTGCACACAGTCTAGGTCAGAACACTGTCTATCCATCTCCACACCCACTCCCTCACTCTGGAGATGGGTGAGCAGCAGCTTTTTCGCCTTCCCTTTCATGACCTGCCTTGTCAGATTAACTTAAGTCTGGAGGGCTGATACTGAGGCTGTCACATGTTCACAGTGTGAATGTGTGTGTGTGTGTGTTTGTACTCCTATCATTGTGAGGACAAGTGTGAATTTTAAATCTTTGGAGTGAGGACCATTTTGTAAAGTGAGGACATGTAGGCCGGTCCTCACCATATTTTCATTGTAATGGCTTCTAGAGGCTGTTTTTATGCATTTCAAGCAAGTTTCAGAGTGGTCGTCAGAAAGATGCCAATATGGGTATTTCTTGGATACACACACTTTTTGCCAGAGACCATTTGTGCTGACATTGATGAGAATTATCAGTGTCCAGCCTACTGTTCCTGTGCCAGCATGCTAGGCTAGCAGATCTGAGCTTCTTACTCCCTGTGGTAGAAACTAGTATTGTAAACTGGACTCATTATTGTTTATCTCACCAAATTAAGTCAGTCAGGATTCAGGGCCTGAGAGGAGGGAGGGTCCCGATCCCGATCCCGGTCCTGGTCGCGATCCCGATCCCAGTCCCGGTTCCGATCCCGGTCCCGATTCCGGTTCGGGTCCCGGTCCCGGTTCCGGTCCGGGTCCCGGTTCGGATTCCGGTTCTGGTTCCGGTTCGGGTCCCGGTTCGGGTTCCGGTCCCGGTTCTGATTCCGGTTCGGGTTCCGGTCCTACTTCCGGTTCCTGTACCGTCGGGGTTCCACTGTGGCTCTGGTACTGGTTCCGGTTCTGTTGGTCTTGGTTCTGGTCCTGGTACCGGTTCCGGTTCTGATGGTCCT
>OMNW01020286.1:0-11952 GCA_900303245.1 Selene dorsalis
ACATGAGCTGTGAACGCACCCCCACGAACCTACAACACCATCCAAGCTTCAAGATGTTAAACTGCGAAACACGACTCCATGAACCCGTTTTCCCACATTTGATGCGTTGTTATTTATATAATATAATAATGTAAATAAGCAGAATTTGCTCTTATTCTGAAAGTAAAAGTTGTTTAAGCCGCCATCATCTCGGCCTGGGGAGGAACAGCGTCCTCACACAAAACTCGCCATCATCTTGAAGTTTGTATGTTATGACTATACATGGTTAAGTTCATCTTTGAGCTTCAGAGGGATGAAGTGGGATGAGGAGGGTTTATCCTTTATTACAGCCCCAGATGATCTCCTTTCCATTCGTCCAGCTCCCATCTGACTCCAGATATTTGTCTTCTGTCCCCTGTATATCCAAGAATGAACTCCTCTTGACTTCCTTCTGTTATCCCCGCTGTCTCTTTTCCAACCATCTCCATGTACCCAGTTAATTGCAGTGGAGTGACCAGTACATAGCAGTGTTTCACAGTTTTTTCTGCCGACCTTGCCCCCTGGACTATTAGAGTTTCCACATTTTCCAACATGGTGTGTTCAACGACTCAGGAGATTGTGTCTGAACTTGTTCCACTCTGAAGCTGTGGACAGGAAATACAACAGTCAAGAAAAATGGAGCTCTGCCTCTTACTGGGGAATGCAACATGTGTCAACGCTGCAATGCATTCTGGTCTAATGGAGCCAGGGGGAAAAAAAAAAATACACCGATTTTCATTCAGTGTGAACATGGTACACAGCAAAATGTCCAACTATTCATATTTCACTGTAATCAAGTTGTATAAGACATTTTTAGCTTGAGTTTGTGTTGTGTAACTATATGAAAGAAACTTTTAGGGACAGTTATTGTTGCCATTAATGAGTTTTCTGGAAGTTTTGTCAATCCTCTTGGGGTTCGTTTGAACTGTTTTTTTAGGCGCGTCACCTTCACTGAGCTCAGGTTGATTTGGGGAAGGTTTGTCTTGGCTCCGAGAGGTTGTCTGCATAAAGACTTTGAAATAATCTGGACTCTGATCTTAGTCTCGGTGTGATTCACACGGTGACTTTGTTTTGTTTCCCGTTGATTTCTGTGACGTGTGTTCGCTTCTGGTAAAAAAGTCTTGTGCGTTTTGTCATTGAGTTCAAGCTAATTGAACACGGACACTTGATATTGTGACGCATTAGGTTTTCGGTTACCTATTATTTCAGTAAATGTCATTGTTGTAGCGCCTCCAGTCCAGTTTTGATGAAGCCGATCCTCCAACTGTGTCTTTATTTTAAAAGAAACTTTAATAAACGGTCACTGGTGGTGATTCAAAATGAGTTTAGTGATGCACAGAGTCTGGAAAGAGTTTTTTTTTTAAGTGAAGAACTGAATAATCCCTGTTTTGAGTGATTCCTCCCCCCACTCCTCCTCCCCTGACAGCCGCCACCACTCCCCTCCTAAGTGGTGAAGACGCCAGTGTCAGTGCGAGAGACAGTACAGACTCTACTGGTGGCGATTGCAGACTGGCTCTGCAGAGTTGCATCACTTAGCGCTGCTGAGATGCAAGAGAGAGAGAGAGACAGACAGAGAGAGAGAGAGAGAGAGAGGAGGGAATAATACTGAGGAAAATAATGGGAAAAGTGTGTGGGGAGGAAAAGGTGGGCGCACATATCTGACTCCCACAGCCTCCCTCCCTGCTGTTACCCATCGTCGCCGCCTGTTTGATGCCACTTTTTCTTTTCTCGTCCTGAGGAGAAGCCGCTCTCCTGACTGCTGGCGTTGAGAACGTGCAGTGAATCACAGCTGACATCACATAAAACAGTGGTTCAACACATTCACAAGTCGTGAACACTGACAGTAAATTTCCTTTTTGCTGCCGTGGCGGCAGAAACCACCTAAGTGTAGTGGCAGCGCTTGTGTTCTTTGGGACTTGGGAGTTTGAAACATGAGACGGCCATTAGTGTTTTGGATGACGTTCATAGGCTGGGGTTCTTAAAAACAATCAGAAACATACAGTATTGTGCCATTTGGAAAAATATATTGGATTTCAATGAGAGGAGTCGAACTCTTGTTTGTTTTCCACTTTATAATAACAAACTTTTTGCCTCCAAATTTTTCTTGACGTCTCCATTTCACCGCAGACTGTGTGGTGAGAGGAACCCCCCGCTGTTTTCTTCATGATGTCCGTGTCCTCAGAGCCCTCTTTTTCTGATCTCAGCGCAAAACCACCCTTTGTTTTTGTCCACTGCTGTTCCAGCAGGTGTCCACTTTCAGCCAATTGCAGACATTTCCCATGAACGCACATCACAGCCCTTCACAGTCACAGTCTCTCTCTCCTCCTGTGTCTGTGCCTCCCAGTCACAAAAACAAAGTCTCCTGCCATCGTTGCTGTTGCAGCAGCGTTGCATAATGCCTTATAAGGATGTTGCATGGAAAGATCAAAGGATGTAACCCCTAAAAACAAAAAAATAAAAAACAAGGACTGGCATCATTCCTGGCGTGATGGACTGTCTTGTGTCGCTCCTCCCTTATTCCAGAAGTTTCTCTGCCTGCACATCAAACACTGAAATCCCCTGATATACCGACTTTTAAAATAAACTTTTCCTCGTCCAATCCTTTTCTAGATTTGAGGAACTTTACATTCTGGCCCGACTTTTTTCACGCTTTTGCTCTTTCGTTAATTAACCAGATGTTTAAAGGAAGAAGACAAACAACAGAATGAGGAGGAAATGTGGCCCTATGCGTCACAACGCAGATATCCACATCTTCTTCTTCTTCTTCTTCTTTTGAACAACTCAAGTATGACAGAATGGCAAGAGAAGTGGACAAGAAAAATGGAAAAGGGAGTTCAAAAATGCACTGGAGAATAAAAAATGAGAGAGAAGAAAAAGGAGTGGGAGGTGCAGAGGGCCGAGGAGAGGGGAGGAGAACGGGAGAGGTATGCTCTGCTGGAGGACTGGGAGAGGAAAACCACAGGAAGGAGTGAGAGGGAGGGAAGTAAAGAGAGACAGGAGTAAAAAAAAAAGAAAGAAAAAAAAAACAGGGAGGAAGAGGCCAGACCAGGGCGCCGTGGAAGCAAAGGTTTCCTGTGAGAGGAGGAAAAACTCTTGTGTGTGTGTGTGTGTGTGTTAGTGTATTTACGTTACACTCCAGGGACGGCCACTTTGTATGTGTGTGTGTGTGTGTGTGTGTCTGTTCTGTTTCATAGATAATTGTGTGAAAAATGTTGTAGTGTGTTTGTATGAGAAAGGCTATTTTTTTGATAAGTGGGGTTTGGTATGCATTTGGATGTCGGGGGTGTGTGTATACTGTACATACCTCAGTGCATGAGTGTGTCTGTATACATGCACGTGGGCTGCTGCTGTTTGAGGACACGGGAGTATTATCAACATTGTGTCTGGAGAATATGTGTGAACTGTGTTGTTGTTTTTAAAAGTGTAAACTCATGTGTGTTTGTGTGCATGTATCTTTAAAGATATACATACACATTATGCATGTGTTCTTGTATTGCTATTGCTATCTTTATGGGGACTTATAGTTTTTACCGCGTAGTGAGGACAGAGTTGATGGCGAGGACGTTTTGTCCGGTCTTCAGTACTTGAGGGGACATAAGGACAGTTGAGACTTAAGTCCTCAGGTTTGGATTAATGGGGCCAGGTGTTTAATTGAGATGGTTATTGTCAGGGGCTAGCGAGTGAGATTTTGGGTCCTCACAAGTGTGTGCAGGCAAAAGTGTTAGTGTCACTACATGTGACTGTGTGCAAAGTGTGTGAACAGTCAGTCAGAGTATGCGTTTTGCTAGGCAGGAGGGGATCCATAAGAGGGTCCGGGCATGCTGCCCACACGCAGGTCATTGAGGGAAAAGAGAGGGAGGAGCTGCTGGAGGTGGAGGGAGTAAGAGAAGAGGGGGGGGGGCTCACGTGTGGTTATGATTGTAGCGCATGTCTGGTGTGACTTCAGTCTGCATGCGTGCCTGGATACATATGGTCCTGTATGTGCGTGCCTTCACAATACCTCCAAATAGAAGAGTGTGTGTGTATGTGTGTCTGAGAGAAGTCGGCGAGGTTGCTGAGGAATGTGAAACCAGTGTGGTGAGGTAGCTGGCAGGCCGGCCATGAGGACCCTAAACACTGACTTCATTGTGGTTTAGCCTCTGCCTCATATTATGTCGGGGGATCCTGTCGGTGATTGTGGAAGAATTTGTGGTGACAGCAAGTTTAGAAGTTAAAGAGGTGTACATGTAGCTGGAAAGATGCCGGTTTGAATTCAGTCGGTGAAAGTAAATCAAGAACGCTCGCGCTGCCAGCTATCATTAAAGAGCCATATAGCGAGACACCCAATGGAGGTTTTGCAGTTGTGTCACAAATCTACTTGCAGCCCACGTCTGGCGCCGTTTAGGAGGTCCAGTGAAGGCAAACGCTGGCTAAATATACAGTGAAAGCGCTGTCTAGAAAAACAGACACCTGAAAACATGCCTGTGCCGTGAGTGTAAGGTTTCAAATTAAAAGTCCGTAAAGCAGATTTCTTTCCAGACTTCAGTAAAACGAATAGTTGGACAGTTTGGTAATTTGAAAAATATGTTTATTTGCTCAGTGAGTGATAAAATTGATGCCACCCACAGTCTGTGGCAGCACCGAGGAGACGAACGTCTTAGCTTAGCCTATATTAGCTCAATTTAGCTAACGTATATTATTTTATTGTAATGTAAGGACTTGAAGTTGGGGGAAACTGCTGGCTATCCAGAGGTTTAAAATATGAGTTAAGCATATCTAATGAACACAAGTGGACACAAACTGTAAAATTGCTAAGTTGCTAAGTAAGATGCTGTTAAGTGATTTCCTCATATTATCGCTCTTCTCGTTTCCCAGATTGTTAAACTATTTCTTTAGCAGTTCTTTCACCATCATAGGTTCTCGTTGTTGGCCTGAAGGATATTTTGGTTAGGTAATTAAAGACGTCTGACCTAGATCTGCACATATTAAAACATTTTACAGATGAAATATGAACTTGTGATCACTTTCTGACAGACAAACTTTTTTTATGCCAAAGCCGTCTCCGAATGACCCGACAAATATTTGACATTGACATTGTCTGTACTACAAACTAGTGAATATGAGCTGTTTATCTATTGGTAGCTTCTGCTATTTTGAGCATCTGGAGTCAGATGAAGTCAAAGAGTGATGATGGTAAGCCGATATGCATATTATAGCAGAGATGTTCGTAAGACACACAGATGACTGGAGATGTCCTGGGCAGCTCTCAGGTGTAAAACTTTTCTCGCAGTGTGAGTGCAACACAGGGTGTTACTGAAAAACACGTGCGTGTGCTGTGTCAACTTTCCCAGCAGCTGTCAGGCATTTCCCTGCAGGTTTGGTCCATTTCACTGCAGAGTTTTCTGCCTTTTGGTTTCCTCCTGTGAGATTTTTTTTAAAAACTTTCCTTTGAAGCAGATATCTGGATCTTGAGTCACTCGGTCTAACAGGACCTTACGAGTTGAGTCATGGACCAGAGTAGCTTTTTGTCTCATGCTTCATCCAGTGTATCATACCGCTACGGGTGGAAAACTACTGCAAAAAAAAAAAAAAAAAAAAAAAATCTTTTAGCCCGTCAGTGAAGGCAAACCACAGAAATGTAGAGGATCACAATAACAAACCCACATCATGATGTTTCCAGGAGGTTTCTCCCTCACGAACACAGAAACAACGAAACTTCACAACGCAGCGTTTGACCTGGATTAACACTGAACTACGGTTTAATCTAAACAGGAGTAAATTTATATTTTCAACAGAAAGCAACCGCACTCCTGAGCCTCTGTGTAGAGCTGGGAATTTAAAAATGCATAGACCAAGGAAAGTTCATCACGTCACAGGTCACGTGCACAGCAGATCTTTGGTCATATCTGCTTTTTTCCATCTGTCCATTCCCAACTCAGTAGTTCAGTTACTGATCCATTATTTGATACATCATGATCGGCCTTTGTCAAAGCAGACATTTTGACTCTTCGTAGCAGGAAAAGCACATGTGTTACTAATAATATGAAGGATCGCTCTGCTGCATTCAAGGTCCCAGTGACAGGGAGCCAGCGTGATCGATGCCAGGACCCTGCAACTGAAGCTAAACTAAAAAAATTCAACTGTCAAGGATTTTTATTATTTACGGCTGGGATTTTCCCTCCGTGACTTACATTCTTTAAATTAAAGTTACCATACATGTGATATTTTAATTTACTAAATAGCAATACCATACTCATTTGGTATTCTATATAGCACAGTGTTATATTTACTAAAGCTTAAGTGTCTGTAAATACCACTACAAAAGACACTGTTTAGCATGTAACGAGCAAAAAATGTATGAAGAGATGTATAAGATACAGTAGAGAAGGAATAATTCAGGCTGGATTTGGGTTGGTATACATACATATATATGTGATTAATGCAATGAATTTGATAATGGTGAGCAGTGGGATTAATGTTTTTGCATTATGATCACTCCAGTAGTTTGTATTTTGTCATCGCGTAGAGCCTTATCAATCATTATCTTGTGGTTATGTGGTTATTTGAGTTTGTTTAATGTGAGTACGGTTATGTGTAATGGTTAAAAACAACAACAACAACAGCATGTAGTCAATGAGTGGAGAACACTCAGAGGTCAGTTTTATACAGCTAAAATTAAAAAAAAGTATTAACAGTGTTTAAATCCAAACCCTAGGGAGCTGTATCAGTCTGAATGTGTTGGTTCAAAGGAATAAGACTCTGTCCACTTTAAACTGATGTTAAACAGCCACTCCACTATAACTGATTTATGTTTTGTTTACTGCTGAAACAGCGCTGGCTGTTTCCCTGCAACAGTTGACTCACTGGGAGCCACAATACAGGGTTTTAGTGCTTTAACAATGTCTCAATAGATCCCAACTGTAACTGTGACTGATGTTTCTGGAACGATTTTTGCAATAATTCAAAACTGATCTTTAGAAAAGCAGGCAACTGAAATTACAGTAGAGCTGTCTATAAAGAGCAAAGGGAGACATATTTATGGAGAAGATTTTAATGTGGTGTTTCCTCACACGGTTGCTCGCTCTTTGATTTGCCATCATCTCAGATCTTCCTGCTGCTCCGCACTGATGTCAGTGGCAGATTGATGTAAAAAAAAAAAAAAACCCACTTTGTTTACCTGACTGGTCAATGTCTCGCTGTGAAGGACTGTTGGTGCGGTTGCTTTGGTCACCAGGTCACAGACGTGTGTCTTGTGTCAGTCCACTGTGAGTGCAGGAGGGGAGAGGGCACTTCCTTCCTGCAGTGGTTAACACCTGTGTATATCTGTCATGGAGAGAGAGAGAGAGAGAGGCAGAGAGATCATGTGATTGTTATGGAGGTATTGAAGAAAAAGTTCATGCAAACGCCTAAAAACCTGCAGACCGGTGCATCAGATGCCTCCAAAACAGTGATGTCAAACACAGTCGTATTGATATTCACAGCAGCACAGACGCTGAGAGAGGCCGTAGTCACAAATATTATCTTATCTTTTTGCATTAAGAAAATATTTTACCTTGTTATCTCAAGATAACACAGCTTTGTTGTCTCGAGATAATGGGCTAATTGTCCCTTTATCTTCAGATAATGGAGACAAAGTGAGCGAAACTCACTCAACTCAAGAGTGAAAAAGAGAATGAAGAATGATTATGAAATTAATTATTAGTGTTGCTGTGTGTGTCTGGTTGATTTGTAAAAGGGCGGCGGTTTGCTCACAAGTTCACCCTCATCTTTATATGGTGATGGTAGAGAAGATAAAATAAATGAATACTGGTTTAAGTGTGAATCCAACTACAAACAAAGAAACAAACAAAAATGCGTTTGAGTTCTTTAAAAAAGTGCAAAATTAAAGGAAGAACGAAAAGTATTTCGTGCCAAAGATCCAAACACTTTGAATAATGGAGTTGGAAAATGATATTTGACGTCATTAAGTGTATTAACCTGGTTCTCTCTCCCCAGGTGGGCCGCAGTACCCAGCAGCCATGCTGTCGTTGGACGAGCCGCTGGACTTGAAGCTTCCCTCCGGACGGACGAACGGTCCGGTGAGGTTAGGGAAGAGGGCGTGTCCTTCCTCCATCTGTGCCCCCCTCAGTGCCACACGACCACGCCTGCTATGTACAACCTTTCCTTCACCACCCTCCTCCCCAGGTAAAGGTGTTCATGGACATATTTTGGCAAACTCTCCAACTTATCCCAATACCCCCCCCCACACCACCACCACCACCAACACCACCACCACCTTCTTATATACAAGCACATGCCTTTGCTAATGTCATGTTGCAGAGCAGACCGTCACTGTGATAATGCAATAGTATGATAAACAGATTATCTGTTCTCACTTTCCCAGTAATTTAATATTGTAAATCCAATGAATGGTCCTCTCTTGTGTCCTCAAATAGACATACATTGTCCTCAGATTTGAGAGTGTGGCTCATAACAAGAGGAGTGTGACACTGACATGACGTGACCTCAAAGGAAAACCACAACATGGCCTCCGTGACAGTTTAACTAACCCATACTTGAGATGCGACGTGCAGTGTGGCTTTGTAGTCTAACAGTTTTCTTGCTGTTTGATAATAAGGTTTTACCCTCTCGTTTGAGCACCTCCTGTGATCTTCTCTGCCTTTGTTCACTGAACTGATCTGTTCCCTGATAGAGGTTCAGAGGTCACCAGCATCGCCAACAGCAAGATGGGCTGTACTAGTGTGTTCATGTGAGGCAATATTAATCAATATTAATCGATACTCCAGCACTCGTAGCCGCAAAATGTTGGTTACCGGTTCCATATTTTACACTTTTCCTGCAGTTTACACAAAGAAAACCCTCTCCGTGTAGTTTCTCAGGCTTCTCTCAGGAGCTCTAGTAACGAGAGGTCAGTGTCAGCCAATCAGAAGAGAGGAAGAGCTGAGTCTCTCTTCTGATTGGCTGAAGACTGTTCTCTGAGTGATTGAACAAAAATGAAAGACAACACTTACGTGAAACCAAATCCTGCAACCTCGGATAGTGGGTCAAGGTGGGTGGGGCTTGGGGGAGGGGGCTGAGTGTAGTTGGTGGCTGCTGCTTTGTTGTGACATCACAAAGTTGCAGAAGTCCTGACGGCTTGTTTTAAGGCTCAGTTTCTGAATGCAGGCAGGGAGCAATTCTCTGTGGGCTGAAGCTTTGATACTCTCACAGTATCAATATAGAACATAGATCTGATCCATAATATATAAATATGTGGGAAATTGCACTTAATACAATATGTGACCTTTAAGTTCAGGTTAAACAACACATCACTGCAGTGACTCATATCTGTAACTCTGCTCTTAACCTCTACCACAGATTCCCAGTCCTCTCCTCAAGAACGACCCGGGTCCTGCTTCACTCCTCCGGCCATGGACCTCAGCCTGTCACCATCCTCCCGCCATGCCTCGTCCCTCTCCCCATCGCCTTCCTCCCCCTCCTCCCCATCCCCTTCCTCACCCCTGGAGTCCACTCACAGCAGCAGCAGCCCACAACCACATGTATTCTCTCGGGTGAGTCCAAAGTGTTTGCACAGTGATGTGACGCCAACGCTCTTGAGCTTCGGGGTGTCGTTCATGTGTCACATGTCAAATATAAAGCTGGAGCCATCAGCCAGTTACCACAACTTAGCTTAGCTTAGCTTAGCTTAGCATAGAATAGCACAAAGACTGGAAGTGGAGTCTGTCCAAAAGTGGACAAAACGAATCCTGGAGCTTCTTATTCACACTACAGACAGTGAAACTCATGGCAAGATCACAGATGAGCATATTTTTAGTAATGAATGACAGTTTGTTGGGACGGATGTGCCACTGTCCTGTCCGCAACTTCAATTCACATCACCTCTCCAGAAAAATAGAAACCTAATCACATTTCTTTGCGGGTAAGTTGCGACTGCTGCTCTACACAACCTTCTTATTTTGTCTTCATTACACAGACACAGCCAGTGTGTGTGGTTCATCTGAGTTAAACATGACTTTAAGATCCCAAACCTGACGTTTTCACAGAGACACTCCTAACCGGCTCTGTAGCCTACAGGTGCGCGTCTTCACCTAATCAGTTAATCTTGTGTTCAGGCATGACCGCGGCTCCCTCTCAGAATAATCCAGTCAGGGACTGATTGTGACTGAATGTGCTCCACTCTTCTTCAACAGAGTTTAATTGAATTGGGATGCTGGGAGTGAATCTAATTTGTTGGTGCAACGTTTGCACACAGCACACAGCCGGTCCAGTGACTCTGTCTAAATCAAATTGGAGCCCTAATTGAATGGTAAAACATCAAACACAGACGCCTCTTTGTTACGAGCATCAAAATCTTTCCTCTTGGCCCAGACTCGTCTTATAACCCAGAGAGTTAAAATTGTCTTATACATTAAAGGTGGACTGTGAGAAGCAGTCATTATGCCCCTTAGATGTACTCAGTGGCTTCCTCAAAGATGTCTTTGATACTGTAGCAGCAGCTGCTTGTCCACATTAACTCACTTAGCCCGACCAGTGTGAATTTCCCCATCTAATTTTAAACACAGAGAGCCGTCTCCACCCGTCGTTAAAACACCTTGACACCATTTGATCAATAGATATAAACCAGCCACAGAGAGCAGCTGTTTAGCCCGTAGCTGTGCAGGATTCAAACAGTTTTTTAAACAATATTAATCAGATCCAAAAGCTCTAATACAGTATGGTTCCACGGGATTCAATTAAAGACCCACTCCCTCTCTTTCTGGTCAGGGAGGAGCCTCCAACTTTTACGTACTTTCACTGCTAAGAGCTGACGAACTTGACAACCCTGCGATTTTAACATCTTCTCTTCCAGTGTTGGAAATGTTAGAGAGTCAAAAATCAAGTTTTAACTGAAGCTAAAAACAAACCCCACTTTAAACCTGTGCTGATTACTGTCGTTAAAGATTATATGGATCATTAATATGGATAGTAGCAGTAGCCATTATCCAATAAACTGCCAGACACAGAAAACAAGTTGAGCAAATTGTTTAAAAGGTCTAACACATGACACATTGTGCCCTTGTGTCTTTTCTATTAACAAACTAGGGCAAGTTTTCAGAGACAAGAGATTTGGGTCTGTCTCCACTGATGGAGCGTGATGAGCTTCAGGGCCTGTGTAGGTGAGGCTCTTTGTGCTTCGGACAAACGTCGTCTTAACGTACCGCCATCGGCTTAATGCAGACGTGTCTCTCTTTCCATGTGTCTGGGGTGAAAAACGGGAAAAAACTTCCTGTTAGTCCGACTTGGAACTGTTGGTGCGTTATTTCAAGAATGATATCTAATCAATGACTCATGTAGTTATTAATATCGTCCAATCTAAACAACCGCTTTTTCACTACAGCAGCATGGATACCAGTTGATTTCAGTTAAAATAATCACTTATGATTTGATGATTTTTGTTGTCTCTAGGGTGACGAGATCTCAAAAAGACAAGTGTGGCACAATGTGGGACAACCATTACCAATGTTGAGAGGTAGTCTAAAATGGAGACAGATCGTCTATCTAAGTTTAAAAAATAAATAAATAAACACGGAGACTTCAGGTTTCAACTCTGTAAATACCTTCCTATTCTTCAGTGTAACTGTAGCATCTGTTTCACTTCGTCGTAGCCTCCGTCATGACGAGGTTGACGGGCTTCACCTGATTGATTGACGCTCACCAACCTCGGTAATAAAAGCCTTCACAGCCATTAGAGTGAGATTTGATAAAAATGTTAGTCTTGTAGCATTGTCTTTTGAAAACTGGAGCTAATTAAAAAAAAAAAAAGCAAACAAACCTAGTGCTAATCGAAATGCGGGACATCAACTGTGACGTGGGACAAACACGCTGTGCACCTACTTGTCTCCTGTGTCAAAGCCCAGTGTTTTACTGACCAATCCATCCCTTCATTCGTCTCTCTGCACGTCTTTCTCTGCTCCT
>OMNW01020289.1:0-10556 GCA_900303245.1 Selene dorsalis
AACTCAGCCCTTATGAGTTCTGTAAACGATTCTTTTAGCAGTTTAGTAGTATTTTTTACTTTAACTGCGTTTTGTTTTTTTACAATACAGGAAACATGGCAAAGTACAAAAACTCCAGGTAATAATTACTGACTGTAGCAGTTAATGTCCAACAGGCGACGGACAGAAGAACATCTATTGCAAGAGTTTAACAAGTCTCCAAAGGCTTTGACCGACACAGAGGACAAGGTCAGTGACAAACTGATCACAGGTCAGTCTGTGAGTTTCCACTGATACAGCTGTAAAACACTCTCTCAGCTCGTGTGACTCTGTACGCAGCTTTAGTTCAAACACCAGTCTCACCAGCTCAGCAATGACGGGCAAAAATATGATGATCGTCGCCGTGTTGCTGGCGAACTCAGTGAAGCAGGCGAGGAAGGCAGTGATCAACATCACAGCTGCAGCAGGAGGGAGCTCGGCCAGAGGTTGGAGGTAACCTCCGATCCAGGAGGCGAGGCCCGACTCCTGCCAAACACCACAAGACCGGGGTCAAAGGTCAAAGATCGAATCACAACATAATAAAGCAAAGTAGAGGAGAGAGCAGAGCAGAGGAACAGAGAGGAAACAGGAGAGAGAGGAGAAGCAGTTCATCACACAAGATTAAGACATGTAACGTTTATAACTTAGAGTTTAAGATAAACTAAGCCAGTTAGCTTAGCATAAATACTGTACAGAGCAACAGAAAGCTACGCTGTGTCCAAAAGATTTAAAAAATACAAATCCACCAAAAAACAACAAGTTAAGTTAAGTCCTACCCAGGAAGTCACAACCCAGAAAACCCCCAAACCACAGTGTGTTGTTGTTTTTACAGTTCACTCGAACAGAGGATGTGATGACAGAGAAGTGCAGGGGGATTTTTTAGCCCCATGAACAAAGACAGGTTTCCAATCTCTAAATTAACCTAATGAGCTGTTTGTGCATTATACAGAGAGTGATCAACCTTCTCATTACGGCTGTCACTGTCCATTAATCAGAGAGGTTTGTTTTTGTTTTTTTATATTTTAAGTGTCTAATAATGGACAAATAAGCTGCTTAATACAAATGTAACTTGTAACACACAATGTAATAATATTGTCCAGAAACCTCTGAAGGCCTCACTGTGTTACTGTGATAATAACATGACGTCTCCATCTGACTGGAAACTGTTGGCGGACATGGTTTAGCTTCACGCTGCAGCTGATTCATCTCCAGCATCAAAGGTCAAAAGGTCAATAACACAACATGCACATGTAGAGAAACATGTGAGAACATGATGACTTGGACCAGCGTCGGTACCTCACAAGCTTTGGCCATCGCGAAGCCGCCTCCGAGCAGCAGGATGATGTTCCAGGGAACTGAGTCCTGAGCTTTCTTCCACGACAGGAGAGGAACGTAAGGAGTGTTTGAGCCTGACGAGAAACAACACGAAGGGATGAGAGAATAAAAAGTAAAGTTATTTATTAGTTTTTTTCTCCATGTAACATTTAGGTTGTGTCATGTCTTAGTCAACCTTTTCTGCTGCAGTGTTCAAATGGACTTATTTACCGGTCCTTCAAATACCACACGCCAGTATAAACACTGTCTCGTGTGCTTCCTGTGTCGGCATTTTACAGCTCACAAACCATTAATCAGTAGCTCGATTCATTTCAAACACTCAAAACAAAAACTCAGTGATGGACTCAGGAGCTCGGAGACAAACAGAAATACACAGAAAGGTAGAAAAATCTGCAGTTTAAAGACAAAAAAACAAAACACACAAATCAGGTTCCTACTCTGTTCTGGTGTAAAGTTTTGACCCAGATTGAAAAGAACAAACGAGCCCCAGGATTTGCTTTTTTCTTTTTTTCTAGCTTGTGTCCAGTGGTTTATTTGACCAGCTGAACATAATATACACAATCGCACCACACACACAGACACACACACACACACATGCACACACATGTGCATTCAGTTTTACGCGCATGCTCAAACACACACACACACACACGAACACAAAAACAAAACCCCTAAAGTGTGACAACAAAGCTTCGAGAGCTTATTCTAATCAGAAACAGAGAAACTACAGTTTCACTTCCAGACTCTCTAATCTACATTATTAACATTCCTCAGCTTATTTTCACTTCAGTCACAGTCTGAACGTCTCTGAATCTTTCACAAATATTAAATATCTGGTTTTCAATCTTCATTTCTGACTCGTCCGGGTCCTCACGAGCTGCAAACTGCTCATCTTCACCTCTCTTATCTCTTTGATGGACAGAACTTTGTGTTGTTGTAAATCTCATCATTCGTGTTTATCTCATTGTATCTGATATCTGACACCGGTCGTTCTGATTGAATTTGTCATCTCTCTGTTGTTGAGGAGGTCACTGACCTTGGGGGTCGAACCACCAGCTCAGAGACGGTTTCTGTGACGGGAAGAAGAACAATATGGACACGATGATGACACCGGTGACGGCGTCTGAGACGTAGCTGCAGGATGACGAGAAGACGACATCATTAACAGCCAATAGGAAAAATCAGCAGCTGCAATTACATCCTGTGTGTGTGTGTGTGTCTTTCTTACCCTGGTTTAAATAACACAGACCAGCCTGTGACAAACTTGGGGTCTCGTGTGAACAGCAGAACAGCGAACAGGATGAAGAAGAAGGAGATCGATCCCTCGGCAAAACTGAAATTTGAGTATCGAGAGTAAAAAAGTCAGCTCAGTGGTAAAAAAAAAGAAACAAAAAACAATGGACTCATTCAGCGTCTATTTCATGAGATCTGAAGACATACACGAGTCCTCACTTTATGGGCCCTAGTTTCCTGTAATCCTCCTGGATCAGGGCCTTGGCTCGGGCCTCGGCCTGCGCTCTGCGGTCGTTCCTCTTGATGCACAACCTGCAGGACATAAAAGCGTGACATCTGATGTAGCGACATTTAAAGGTGGTGCAGAAAGAAATCCATTAAAAAAAGTCAATATAATACAACACATTACCGTGTGTTGAGGCCACCGTAGAGAAACGAAATCCATATCCAACCCAGAAACAGGAAGAGAAGCATGAGCGGGAAGGCGAACGCAAACCAAGAGCCGAAGTTGATGAGGTCACAGTCTGGGAAGTAGCTTTAAAGGAAAAAAAAAAAAAAACAAGCTGTCGTCAACCAGAACCAGATGACCATCATCGGTTCTCTGATTCACCGACGATCAATATTAACGTGACATCCACCTCTTCAGCTGTCCGATCATGATGAGGTTGGGCGCGGTGCCGGTGAGCGTCGCCGTTCCTCCGATGCTCGCCGCGTAAGGAATACAGATCAGGAAGCCTTTCCACACCTTCAGCTGATACTCCGCCTCTGATCGGATCTCCTCCGCCGTCCGCAGCTCGGTCGGCTCCGCCCCCTCCAACCTGTCCACATCATTAGAGACTTTAAATTCATTGATTGATTGATTGATGTCAAAAAATGGGTTTAGAAAGGACTGTGTTGACTAACCCTCTTACCCTTCTATTGATAGTATTTGTTTTTCCGAGGGGACGGAGGGCAGTGAATGCAGCTTTAAAGTCGACTGACCTGAAGGGAAATAAAACACATGAGATTTAAACCAAATTAAACTCCTAATACTATAAACTATAGAATAACATTCAGAGTTTTGGCTCATTTGGGAGGCCGTGCTTCAGCTAAATTTAATACATGACTGAGTCAATAAAGCATCATTAATCAATCACCACATGAATATTGACTAACTTTGTATCCGAGGAAGCAGCGTGTTGGAAAAACTGCACAAAGTTCACGTCTTAGATTAGATATTAAAAGACGAGGTTAACACGACTCTACACAAAAATCTAATTCACCATCCGTGTACGAACTGTTCGTCAAGTGTCGACTCGTAAATCTTCTGAAATTTCGAGGCCGTGATACAAACTGTAAACACGACATATTAACTGGTTGTTTATTTACATATTTAGTCAACACATAAAGCTGTTATTATTATTTATCTGAAGTCACATCTCTGGTGTCTTTGGTGTCCGATCATCCAGCTCCACCATGAGAGAGTCTGAGAACTGGAAACCATGAGCTGGATGATGCTAAAGCGACTCCTCTGTCGTTTCACACACACACGTTTCATCCATCGTTAATTAAAGCAACAATCTGTCTTTAAATCTGTACCGTTTACGATGTCGCCCTCTGGATCCTCTGTGTACTTGGTCTTCTGTTTCAGGGTCTCCAGGTCTCCAAACAGACTCTCCAGGATGGCGTTGGCGATGGGCAGCATCATGGCTGTTGTGGCCGTGTTGCTGAGCCACATGGAGAGGAAGGCCGACGTCACCATCATTCCCAGTATGAGCCTGATGAGGAAGATAAACCAGTAACACACACTCTTGGTTAGTTAGAGGATGAAGGAGGCGATGATCAGTGTTTGGAGATGCGACCGAGGTCTCACCAAGCTGGTTTGACTCCGACGATGCTGAGGACCTTCAGGGCGATCCTGCGGTGCAGGCCCCACTCCTCGATCGACGACGCCATCACGAGGCCGCTGAGGAACAGGAAGTTGGTTTCCAGGAAGTACTGAGGGCAGACTTTTTTGGACGGGAGGATTCCCAGTGTTGGGAAGAGGCAGACAGGAAGCATGGCTGTGACAGCCAGAGGAAGAGCCTCCGTGCACCAGAACATGGCCATGAGCACGACCACGTACAGACACTTCCCCTCCTGAAGGGTAAACATGATCAGAGAGTGATCACAGATGATTGATCAGATGTAACGCCAATGACAAAAAGAGAGAGAAATCATACACATGACATGAGGAAGTAGAATAAATGCCACTGACTAGCTTCAAAAGAACAAAATAAACAATATAAATCTTTGTTATAATGAGTTTTTACAGCTGCAGCTCACACTTTATTTCCATTATCTATTGATCAGCTGATTATTTCTCAAATTAAACTGATTATTTGTCCAGTGAAATGTTAAACACATCCACCACGGTCCACCACAGTGACATCTTGTTCTGCTGAGGTCAAAACTAAAACACATTCACTTCACTGTGTTATAAGTCAAAGATTAAGAAGAGATCCTCGTCCGAGCTGCTGGAACTGGACAATCTTTAGGTTTGTTTTTATTTTCTCTGCTTAAAAATGACTTCAGTGGTCGATGCATAATCTAAATAGTCAAATATTAGTACTCATCAATTTATCAGTTCAGCTGTGACCCCAAAGTTTCTGGTGTAATCAAGCAATAAACATCTGATTTGTCTAGTCAGGCTGCTAAAACTAAAGGAATCATTCACTAATCGATTTTTTTCCTAATCAATGGCTCCAGTAGATTTATAGATAAAAAAAAACAGAAAGTACCACCCATGTCTGTATCAGACAGTCCAGAGGAGTTTCACGGCCTGTGTGTGAATCAACTCATTGATCACTCCTGGAAAATACTGGAAACCTTAAGACGTGCACGTGCACTCGGACCACAGCAGAACCACAGTAGAACCACAGTAGAACCACAGTAGAACCACTGACCTTCTCCGGCAGAGTGAAGAGCATGGGCAGGAAGAGCAGCGGGGTGAGCAGCAGCACGAGCTGCTTGTGGACGCTCCACAGCTTCTTGGACACGACGGACATCTTCATCTCCGGAGGAAGGTCGAGCTCCGTCTGCGCGCGAGGAGCCGAGGTCTGAGCGCGAGGAGCCGCGGGGCAGCGCTTTGAAGCCTCGGGCCCAGAGAGGAGAAGATTAACTACACACTCTGCTACACGTTAACTCCTCGTATGTTGGTGTCACATAGTTCAACTCCTGTTAGGAGAGAAGCAGTGAAAGGTGGAAATGTACCGTTCACACACTCAAAGTGTGTTTATACATTGACTGTGTATGTGTATCATATATTTATATGTGTGTGTGTGTGTGTATACGTATAGGATAAAAACACTTAGGGAAGAATTGTGGATCCTATTGGACTGTCCATATACTGATATACATATAGCCCATTACAGATGTGCATGTTTTTATTTATATTGGCCTCTGATTGATTATTTTATTATTGTCATTATTGATATTGTATCATAAATAGTGGATATAAATATAGTTCAGAAAACACACAGTTTATAAACATATAGATTATGTTTTATATGTTTGCTGCATTCATAAACACGTATACATGATGTATATTTAATTTAATATATCGTAAATATATGTGGCCACAATGTGACAAAATCATAATATAGACATTTTTTTCTAAACGTCTTTATATATATTCACAGGATGTGATGTAAACAGTGACATCACTCTACAGACCACCTGGTTTAACCACCTCGACCTCGTGGTTGTTTGACTAGTCTCAGATCACTTCACCGTTTCTCCAGAACCAGATCAATTATTAACAAAATAATGTGGGAAATTTTGGTTTGTCTAAGGGCTGTAAAATGTTTAGTGAGGTCACTCTAACCTTGACCTTTGACCTCTGACAACTAATCTGATCAGTTCGTCTGTTAGTAGAGTGTGTAGAGCAGAAAATTTGCTCACTCAAGGCGTTAAAGGTGATGTGAGTGTGTTCATGCCAACAATACCGTTAATGTTGTGAGGTGAACTTGACCTTTGACCTTTAGCCATCAAAATCTAATTACTGTTTTTTTTTTTTTTTTTAAATCTATTTTTTTGTTGCATTTTTTGCCAGGATAAGTAGAGAGAGACAGGAAAGTGGGGAGAGAAACCAGTGAAATGACACACACAGTACAGATCAGCACAGTTGGGAGTCGATCATGCGATCACTGCATTGGGCATTGCCAACACGGGATGTGGTTCTAACCACTCGACCACTCGACCACCGACCACCCCAGACCTGTGAGACTTGTGCATAAAATTCAAGCAGTTCCTTCCTGTTCCTGTTTTGTGAGGTCATCACGACACGACTTCGACCTTTGACCTCTGTCCACAAAAATACATTCGAATCGTCACTGCAAAAAAAACAAAACAACGACGACCTAAATAAAAACCAACCAGTGCAGTTGGTGGTTGTCGTCACTGCAAAACAATAACAACAGAGTGCCAACAAAGCACGAAACCATACACGCCACATGCTGACGGTATAATGTGGGAATGTTTACGGGCCTGACACACTTGCACACGACAGTTGCAGCGACAGTTAAAATGTGGGTGAGTTCAGTTCCAGGAAATTCTTTAAGATCACTTGTGGGAAGGTGAAGAACCCACAAAACACAGTGGAACTGAGTTAGTGCAAAATGAGTCAGATTTAACCCATGTAAAGTTACAAGAGGCCCAAAAAGTTGCAGATACAGCGTGAATCTATAAAAATAATCGTAATGATGAATGTCCCCATATGAGATATTAGGATCAATACTCGAGGGTTGAGTCTCAATACTTCACATTACTCCTCTTAGTGTTTTACTGTGACACTGCAGCGGACAGGGGGTCGCTGTGGTGCTTTTGAGCCGATGAAAAGAGCTGTGATGTTTGATCCCTGGGGTATTTTGACCGAAGCATATCACAGACATGTCTTTAAGACACTTGGGAACCACTTTAATTTGTGGAAAAGGGGCATAATTTGTCTCCTTTAAAGATTTTCCACCATCCCACTGACAAGTATTTTATCTGATGTTTCTGATGAATCATGAGACTCATCAGCTTTTCCTCCAGTTAACACTCTGAATCTCGACGGCCTTGTAGTAATGCAACTTACATATTACTACATGTTTATATTTACATTTGTGCTCATATTTTTATATGTATATATCTTCATATGTTATATTTCTGCATCTTAAAAACCGAGGCATAACTTTCTAATTGAGGTTCTAGTTTGCATCTTGTTCCTTTTATCACATCAGATCAGATTCATGATGCGTCTCCACGGCGACAGGCAGGTGGAGATCTTAACATTAACGATGAAACTGGCCAATCACTCAGCTCCATGCAGTAATTAGTGTGATGAGCTCCAGCTGTGATTGACAGGTCACCTGAGAGGAGGAGCTTGTTTCAGTCATGAAGGAATAATCAATCATGACGATCAATAAAGATCCATTGTTTCTTATGTTATTAACTAGTTTATATTTATTCCTGCGACTCCAGATCTTAAGACTAAAATGAATCTTGATTTTTATCCTCTGACCAGTGGTGTTGTTGTTGTCTGATTTACCAGTAGGTGGTGATCTGTGCACATCGTTCTCCTCTGTCTGAACCTGCTGGGCGTCGCTCAGTGAGGAATCTCGCTCCCACCACCATCAATGATCTCTAATCAATATTTACAAAAGTCAGCGGTGCATGTAAAGTGTTTCCTGCTTTGCTCTGACTTTGTAAACCAGAGGGAGATCTCAGTGGTGGAAGATCATCGCTCCTCTCTGGTGGATGCTACCAGGTGTTTGCAGGATAAAAGCTGCAGGATTTCCTCGCATCCTCGGTCGACACACACACACACACACACACACACACACACACACACACACACACACACACACACAAACACACAGAAGGCAGAGCCGCTCATCAGACCAAAAGGTGTAAAAACCAAAGTATTGTTTGATATGTTTTAATGATAAAGCAGCTATAGTGTGAATACAGAGTTGATATAGGATATTAGTTTCAAATGTTGTTTACTGGTGTTGCACCATTTCCTGACAGTGGTGTTTTTCTTGATTAAGGACAGGAACTAAAATTGGCACTTTTAGTGGCGGGAAACCACGAGCTGACTGACACAGTTAGAGTTTAAGCAAGTATTTCATATGTGGGCGTATGTGAATGTATTCATTGAAATAGCAAGATTATTTGTCATACAGGCTGAAATCAAAACCCTTTAAAATGGGGAGCGTTCTGAAAAACTAGAATAGTTAAAAAATAGTTAATAGTTAAAAAAACAAGAGGCATCAGTCCCCATATTCAATATCTGTTGGATATTATATAAGTCTGACTTGGCCCCTCAAGGACATTCACCTTTCTATCCTCAAGCCACTGCATTGTTCTTATTTAGGATCGTTGTCATGTTGGAAGGTGAACGACCTGCCCATCAGAGGGACGCAGCTTCTCCTCAAGAATTTGGGTGTAGGCCACTTCACAGCATTAATTTTCATTTCCCTTCAATCCTGAGCAACTGCCTGGTCCCTGCTGAGGAGAAACATCCCCACAACGTCATGTTGCCAGCACCACCCGTGCTCCACAGTTGGTACTGTGTTGTGCTGTTTGGTTCAATCTCAGTCTCATCTGACCATAAAATCTTTTAACAAGAATGAGAGTGGCTCAACGGGTTTGACAAAAAGTTAAGGTTTTGTCAGGGTAAAATGACTTTCTGAGTATGTTAGATTTGATTGCTGAACTTGTTGCTGGTTGAAGATTAATATTGTCGAAAGTATCACTTCATCACCGCAGCTGTGGTTTGTTCCTCTCTACAAGCTCTACATCCTTAAACCGAGTGACGCCACCAAAACAAACTCAAAACCTAGTGAAAACAAGTCAAATGCAATAAATAAAATAAAATAAAATAAAATAAAAAATAAAAAAGAGGCAAAAGTAGAATCATGTGCAAGCACCACCTGAAAGCACCTGTGTCTGTATTTACACATCTTAAGTCTAAAGTCTCTGAGCACGTCGGACCGTTTGGTTGGCCTCACCACCTACGCTGCCGTTGCTTTGAAGAGACGATACGAACAACCTGAAGAGAAAAAAAACACAGAACAGATCAATTCACAAAGTTGCTGATTGGAAAAAGTCAAACCTCTCACATTATACAGAGGAAAGAGAAAAACCCTTAAAAGGTTCGGACGTCGTGTAAACGCAGTCTCAGAGCCCGCCCACACAACCCAGGATTACTCAGAGAGGACGCTGGTTTTCACACCGAAGGTAATCGGGAAGTTTTATAACAATAACGCCTCTGAACACGTTATTTCCTTTGACACTGCTGACTCAATACATTTCAGACCATAACAATTAAATCTTAAAATAATTAGCTCTGTAAAGGTGGAATTTAGAGCTGAGCTGTTGTTATTGGATTTTACAGTAACTAATAAAGTGGCTTGGTTAAAAAAAACCAAAGTTACCATAGTTACGGTGATAATAAAATGCGTTTAAGGGTGGATGAGAGAAATCTGATCTGTCATTTTCAGCTCCAAGCCACCGAGAAACTGTAGCTGTGTTTAACCTGTCTGTTGTTGTGTACGGTGGCCCTGAAGGCTCAACACACAAACACAAGCAAAGACATAAAAGTGCAACAAATTCAGAAAACAACTTCATCAATTCAGCATCACGTGTCCTCACAACACCTCACAACAGCTGCAAATACATACAAAAAAAAAAATCACATCAAATGTTCAAGTGATTCATTAAAAAATGATTTGAATCAGTCGTTTCGTCTTCATTTGACCGCAAAAAAACAACCAAAACACAACTCAAATAAATCCTGGCCCATGCTCCCTCAAATGCTTTGTGCTCATTTAATTATTTTGTCACGGATTTATTTTTTCAGATTAGTTTAATTCATCCTCATTCAACGTGTTAAAAACACGAAGAACGAAATAAAACTATTATCGTTAGCGTTTTAATCGCTCTGTTTCCTCTGCATGTCTGACCTG
>OMNW01020299.1:5648-16622 GCA_900303245.1 Selene dorsalis
GGGGGGGGGGGGGGGGGGGGGGGGGGCTGCCCTGCCACACTATGACTCAGCACAGGACACATACACCACCAAGCACAGCTCCTACATTAGCAGCACAAATGTGCAGCAGTACTCACTCTAACAAATCTACCAGCCTCACTGATGAACAATATGGGTGGCTATAGCAAAAAGCTGTAGAGGGCTCCATCTGTTTTTCTATCTTTCACACACACTACCCACACACACTAATAATAACAATGGATTCCTCTGGTTAGAGTCTAAAAATACTCTTGAGCGCAGTCATAAATCAATGTAACAGAAAACACACAGCCTGCACATGCGAGTGTGTGTGTGGGTGACATGCACAGTGTTAAGTCTGGTCATGTGACCAGAATGTAGGACAAACACATCATCAGAGCCCAGAAGGTGTGAGCAGCACATGTTGGACTCTGGGCCACAGGAACAGTCCTTTGCGGCTGTGACATTAGAACAAATCTATAGCGGGTATAAAAAAAATCCTCCCGTGCATTCCATGTGTGTCTGTCATGCACATGTGAGTCCTGTTCTTCCTATCTTCTGCACTTAGCCTACAGCTTCCCAGCTGTCCCCATGTCCCACTTCCCTCATTTGACCCACAAGACTGTTCTGAGCACCATACAAATGTGAATCCAGGCTTCTAAAGCACACAAATACCCCGGCAGAAGCTCAACACTTTAAGTAGGAGAAGTGCTGAAAAGCAGAGCAGTATGAGGATTTCACTACAGTGCACGGTACAGTAAGACGTACTTTGGTTTGTCAGTTTTGCCATTTTGCACTAATTTCCATGTTTAGTTAATTAAAAGTGGAGCTCAAACACAGGCTGACAAAGGAAATCATTGTTATCAAAGGAATTACAGTTTGAAAATTAAATTAGATGAGTCCAAAATTCAGGTGCACTGCAGGTATTTGTAGCTTTAACTATTTGGGAGCAAAAAACATTAACATTCTAATGAGTGACAGTCTGATCTGAGGTCAGTTCCTCAGTCAAGGGCGATGGCAGGAGAATCCCTGATACCTCACATATTCATGTTTTAGTGAAGAGCACTCTGTCAAAGTGAAATGTCACAGCGACTCTGTCACAGCGTATGAGCCTCAGGTCAGCTGAGGGGAAGGCCTATGTGAGGCGGAGGGAAAGATTTGCCTGTGTATATTATAGCTGGCAGATGCCTGGGTTAATAATAATTAAATAGACAACTGGCTACTGGTCAACGCAGAGTGTGCAGAGAAAATGTAGGGCAGGATTTGGCTTGTGCACACATGTGAGCATTAGTATTTGAGCACACATACGGCAGCGCTCTGGCTATCACTGTGACAGTAGGGTAGTAGGGCACTGTGTGAAATTTGGAGTGGAAATCAGATCGGCTCTTATCATCCATGAGCCACAGGGAGGACCAGCTCGAGCTCCATGCAGAGGAGCACGAGCTCAATTATTTCCTGACTGTATCTGGCAAATGCAGCCGGTTATTCCCTCATTTAGACTGCATCCTGGCCCCTCTCACTGCACCACAACTGCTAAAATAGTACTGCATGTGCTGGCAATAATTTCTCTTGGCCTTGCAATAGTCTTGATTTCTGTCACAATGGTCTCCTGCTCTTTTCCAATAGTGTGCATTTCTTCACAATTGCCGTACATTTTCTCACAAGACTCCATGCGGTTAATGTTAAAACTATCAGCTGGAAACATGAAGAGACCATTAGCGACTCAGAGCACAATGTTATAAGGAGACATGACAGGTTAGTTCAGACATTCCCACTGGGCACTTAATTCTTCAGCTCCACATAATAGAACTTTCTGGTTTCCATAACAGAAAGTTCTGAGAGATATACAATTAATCCAAGGCAACTGAAAAACGATCCGTGCCTGAGTGCAGTTTTTTTGTCCACGTGTGTTCAGGGCTTTGGTTCTCTGCCATTCGAGGCAGTCCATATGTCAAAGGCTTCTACAGAAACTGACACCATATACTATGCTAAAATACTATATAGCACTGGTGCCAACGCCATACCCTGCACTCATCTCCTCACTCTCCTGGCAAATAGACTGTAATGCTGACTCCCCTCATTCTTTGTCCTTCTCTTGTCTTTTCTCTTAAGTTTTCAATCACACAATTCAGCTAATCATCCTTGCTATACATACAGGTGTGTGCACACGTATGTTTGTGTGTGTGTGTGTAGACTGAAAGAGAGAGAGAGAGAGTCAGATCACATGGACACACACATATTGAAGGAGTCAAAACAGACTGAATATCTGGACCAGAGCCATTATGCAATATACTCTCAATCCATAAGGCCGCAGCTGCTCGGCAGATGTTTACATGTGTCCACTGCAGAGGGAAGTGCACAGTGCCTTGTGCTTGATCAACATGATATATAAGAGAGAGACAGACTTGAGAATTACATGCATTCAATAAATAAACTGTCCTAGGGATCAATAATGATTACTGAGAAGTTCAAGCCTCTAAGACCGACCTGTTTTCTCCTTTACTGTCTCTACCATGGCGCTGGTCTTTGGATCTGTCTCTGTCTTGGTCACACCTTGCCACATATTCCCAGGCTTTGGCAGTGTTCATTACTCCAGCACCGGAGATGAGACTCCCTGTAATTAAAGATGATGCACCTAAGAGAGAGGGAACAGAGTCATGCCAGACACATAACAGCTAGCAGCTACAGTTTCCATTTACTCTGTATATACTGTACACTACACAGTCACATTACTTAGTTAGTTAGATTAGTTGCTACATTCAGACAAGAACCGCTTTATGTCATTGTTTTCCTGCTTATGAATAATTGATGGAACTTCTAAGGGCAGAACTGTAACATTCTTTTTCAAAGAGCATATTTAGAACATACACAGACAGGAGCTTCAAAAAGAATATATAGGCCAGGTAGGGAAAGTTTTTTCTATTGAAAATGAAAGAAATAAACACATAAACAGCAGTGCTGAAAACAATCAAAGGAAACCTTCAATAAGATTATGCAATATACATTGTTCTTTAAAAGAGGGGCAGAGGTTGCCATGGCCAAATCACAGACCTTTATCCAAAGGTTTCCTAATACCCTGATCAGCTGAGAAATATGTCAGAGGAAGTGTTGAATAAGAAAATTCCCAGAATGATTAACTCCACTTGAGGAATCTATCACACAGTGCCTGCCCTAGAACATTTAGGAACAACACTCATTATTGATAAAACTGTGTTGGTTTAGTATTGAGTACAGAAGCTGGAGGTGTTCTACAGAACAGTTATGAAAGCCATTTAAATATTTTTACCTGATGAACATGGGTCTTGTGAAGATGAGGGCCCATCAAACTCTTGTCCACTGAAAACAACAGGTAAAGAATTATGGTGTCAATATACAGTCAGCTCGTGAAATTTCATGAAACAGTGTTTTAAAGGTACTCCAAGGAACTTTCATGTTTTGCCGGAATGAGGACTGCATTTCCCATGAGCTCTAGCGCGTATTGTCATAAAGACGCTTATCTGGCTCGGGCGTCAGGGCTCCAGACAAACTTTTTTGTGAGCAGTTATGTGAAAATTTAAAAGTAAAAAAATAGTTAAACCACAAAAATCGAATGCCTGAGAAGTGTTGTTTATCACCTTGCCTGTAACTGTCTTGTTAATTATTTATTTCTGGCACTGACAATAATCAGCTTTCATGCTTAAAGGAACCTATACAGCCAACGTGTTGACAGAAGAATCGATTAAATAAAATGTAAAAAAAAAAGAAAAAAAGAACAACAACAACAAAAGAAAACATATGGACTACAACATGATCAAAGCACTGTTCGATATGCACATCTGTGATCTCCAGGTGTTTGAAGTGACTGGCTCATTGTCAAGGAGCAGCATGCACTCACAAAACCATGAAGAACGGATGGAGGGCACATTGCCGAAACTATCTGGATCTTCTGCCTCTTCATGTGGCCTGGACCCACTCCCACTTCCAGTTTTAAAACTTCCGAGTAATCTGAAGGTGGACTAGGCGTAGGGTTAAGCCCATCCAATGGAATTGCTTCCTACCATATGTGAGTCCAAACACACTGCCATAAAACCTGTAGTAACGAGGTCCATCACTCCCAACGTTACATCAGCGCTGGCCTGGCCAGTTTTCTCTTTCTCTTTGCTATAACAGAGACACATTGCTGGAGAGAGGCCTCTTTGTGAATGGAGACCGAATGAGTGAATGGAAGAGTGAGTCTGGGCGAGTGAGCGTGTGGCTGCCAAAAAGCCCAAACAGAGGAATAATAACTGTAATGGTTCATCAAAGCTCCCTGCACTTCTCTGCACTCACGCCCTGTACTCTCTGTACTGCTCAGTAGGAGGATGCATCTGATGTGATGCACAGTTAGAGGTGGGTGATGTGGCATTTTCACAGTGCATACTGCTCTATTGATATAGATGTTACAACCTTTAGTTTAATAGATTGTTAGTGAGACATTAACAAATAAAATGTCACCTTCTACATTCGTTTTAGACAAGAAGCACATATTACTCACAACATAAAACATTTAAAATTAGGCACATACCAACCAATTGAATGTATTGTACATAACATAAGGGAACGTATTCAAATCTAGTCAAGTTGAATTTCAATATGCATCTTGTTTGTCATGGTTTCCAGCTTTGAGCTTCAGTATTGGACTTTTAAGGGGATTTTTTAACAAAAGTTAAACTCAACTAAACTAAAATAGAATAAAACAAAACATTTTTTCAATTCTATTGTCCTAGCTTCTCTTTGGTTGTCACCAACATTGATCCATTTTCCACTAGCTATATAGTAACAGCTCCAATCCAAGAGATTTTGTCTGATAGTCATCCAACCGGTCACATGGAGTAAATTTAATCCACAAAAAAGTGGTGAATGAGTCCAAATAGATATTTTTAAACCTCAGCTGTATCCCCTCCAAAAAAAGTACACTACTGCTACTGACAAACATTGAACTCTTCCTGTGCCTAGTTCACAATAAAAGCCATATGCAGGTTTTTTTTTTCACTTGAAAATTCTCTATATGAAGATCATCTACAGGTGCAGATATACTGGATTTTGATTCAACAGCACTGAAACTTGTGTCTTGATTTGTTCAGTGGTGCTTCTTTAGACTGAATGTGAGAATGTCAAAGACCAAAACCATGAATTTTCAGCAGCTGTGCAATAATTGTTCATTAAAAATCTATTACTGGGACATTAAGACAACTTTTACTAAATACTAAATATGGATGTTCGGAGCCCTGTGGGACCTTGGCCCATCATACAACTTGGGAAGCCAGGGCCCAGATCATGCCAGAAATACCCCCAAGGGAAAGGCTGAGCACTAACAGTGAGGCAGGGACTGACTGTGTGGACATTGCACATGTGTGTTAGAGAAGTTGAAAAGGAAATGATTCATAAAGCGTACGGGAGATGGCTGGCAGAGTTCATAGGAACAGTAAGTCCCTGAAGGATGTGAGGATTTGGCAGATGGACTGAGATGTGAGAAAAAACATCTTTCAGGACAGAGTACAGAGTGAATTCAGGCACACGTAGACACAGCAAATTAGAAGAGAGGGAAAGAGAAGGATTGAGAAAAGAGGAAAAAAAGATGAAAGGACAGGAAACTGAAGAGACAGACAAACAGAAAGAAGGATCGAGCCAGGCTGGATACAGACAATATCCAAGGGAAACAAGAGCAGAGGCAAACTTAACTGGAGAGGAGTTGCACTCAGTGCTATAGAAGAAAAAGCAGGAGAGCTGAGGGTACAACATGGCCCACTTGTGATCTAAGTTGTGTAAATTAGAGCAGGATTGTGGGAGGCTGCAGACAGGTTGTGACATAGATTGGAGGAAGGGAGTGAGAGATGCCTTGGGTACTGATAAACAGGAGACTGGAGGCACAAACAAGGTTGCTGTCTTGCTCTCTACCTTATTTGGCTATTGGTTGAGTTGCAAGATCAGCAAGAGAGAACAGTGAGCAGTGATGAAACCCATCCAGCCCAAAAACATGAAAAGCAGTAATGCCTGGAAGCCATAAAACAGTTGACTTTAAAACCAAAGTCAACTGTAAGCCATCAAGTCTGCCTCAGAAATGATCAAACTGCTTCCATTAATAATTCTAATTTTAAAATTATCAGCACCAGTGCAGATTGTTATAAATGATCTCCAGTCCACTCTCTGACAAATGGCTTCCTACTTTTCATTTTTGCTGAATTTGTCTCTTAATTGTTCCTGCACCTGAACATAGCTGTGCTGTTTACCTGACACTCGCTATATCCCACCTGCTGTTTTTTCCTACACATTGAACACTATGCTACAAGAACATATGAAGTCATGGGCTCACCTGTCCACAGTAGCCATGGGGGAAAGAGCAGGGCCTCCTGGTTGGTAGAAGAGAGACAAAAAGACAAAAAGAAAAAGGTCATTGCTATTAGGTCTGATTCTTGACAGTGACCAGGTGTGCACAGTTTATGACCAGGAAATGTGAACACTTAATCCAGATAAATTACCGCCTTGGATCCAAACATTTTAACTGTGAGTCTTTATTACATCTACTGTATATCCACATGTCTCTGGATGGATGATAACTGAATCTTATGTCTGGTGGCTGGATATACCATTTGAGCTTAGCAAGGTAAAGCTGTGTTGCAATTTGATGGATTTGCCTGCATAGACTCCCTTTATAAATATGCTTGTAGAATGATGAAAATACAGTCATGCTAAAAACGGATGTGTCATTGAAATATATTATTTTTCTGGATAAGATATTTTTCCTCCCTTTGTTTTCTAACCAGCTTGGAATGTCTTGTGCAGCAGTCCTTTTTCTTGCCAACTGTGCTGTAAGCCTCAGGAGGGAGTGAACACAAATCAGCAACATAAAACATCATTTTGGTATTATCAGACATCTTTCACTTGGTCATTGGCTGCAGTGACAACAGAGGAACTCCCTGTTTTGTCGGGATAACAAACTGGACCTGTGCCGTTGCTCAAGATGTCTGTGGCCCACAATTTGAGGAGCAAATTTAGAACAGTTGAGGTGCTGGTACAACAGTTAATGCAGTTGTTGCATGTTTGTTGCAGTTTGTAAACACAACATTCACTTTGGGCCCCTCCTCTCGGGCTCCGCTGCGCACACCCCCTGCCCCTCACAGCAATTTCAGATTTGACCCATGTTCTACTGCTGTTCACATGGAACCTTTCTCCAATTTGGCCTTCGAAGTTCTCCTTTGAATATTTGCTACTACCACCAAGACAGAGACTGGATGCTGGTGAGCTGGGAGAAATGGAGGATACACACTGTAGCAGCGAAGAAAAGGAAAAACAGTCCGAGTGAGGGATTGGAGCGTCGGGCCCATACTGGGCCGGGAGCTTCGAGGGCTGTGGCCTGACAAGTAGGAGGGCTGCCACAGAGCTAGCCACCACCCAGGCCCTCACCCTTTTCCTTTTCTTCAAGTGTGTATCTGCCATTTCTCCCAGCTCACCGGCATCATGTCACTGGCTTGTGTAGTTTTTATACAAGCCCAGTGCACCACACGCCCAACTTCACCTGTGCTCTGTCATTGGCTGGGGAAAACACACTGACTCCCTGCCCGACCAAAACATCAAAATACAGTCAGAGGGGGAGGACTCTGCAGACACAGTCACCACCACATATGAGTAGAAGCCCACAGGTGATGATTAAGCAGGATTTCTTATGTATAAGTCTATATTTTGGGACTTGGGAAGATGCAACAGAAAGAACGAGAACCATTAGACTAAAACACACTTAACGTGAGAAAAAATACGAAAACAAAACCGAGGCGAGGGCAAAAGTCAGAGCCAACTATTTCAGTTTTATGGGTGAGCAAATATGATGAAGGCAAACTAAATGTAGGAAGATCAACGAGTCAGCATTAATATGTGGAACAAGTAACAGGAACCAAGGTAAAAACTCAAAAATATTACCCATATTACCAACAACATACCCTGCTGCCACTTATAAAGGAGAGAAATTAGATTAGCCTCAAAATGTCAGAGCAGCAAAATGTAGCAAGTCCTACTTGATTTTCCTCGATCAGTAAAACAGAACGAGTCAAACGCTTGGATGCACAGTTAATGGTCCCACTTGTTATAATGCTCCCATCTTACGTGACTGCGCAACACAATCAGTTCTAAATCACAAAAGCTACTCCGAGCACACACACACACACACACACAGACTCACACACACATTCCTTTGAGAAGTCAAGGCACAAACACATATTCACATCTGGATACCATCCCCTTCTTTTTTTCTATAATGAACAGTAACAAGAGAATGGCTCAGAGCGGTTTTCAACAACTTAAAGAACACAAAAAATGGTTGAAACAGGAGGAAGAATAATAAGAGCCGCTGGAAGTTGAGACTTGAATATGAAAAAAAGAGAGCACCGTGCTCCCCTGCTTTGTAAGTGAAATGTAGAACATCTTCCTTTCCTTTCAAATACAAGTCCCACAGAGTTGAGAGGGCCTGAACTGCTCACTATGGAGAACTGACCCAGCAGGGCCTTTGATACTGCAGACACCTGGACACCCAAGGGAAGACAGACACACACACACATATCAACTTCCAGCAGTTTGATAGAGTGCTGTGCTGATGGCCTTCAGGCAATTCCTTTCAAGAAAACAAACTCAAAGACAATGATGTGATTCACACAAACAGATGAAGTCACTGCATTAGACAGGACGACGGGTAGAATCAAATACTGAACTGAATCCAAAAGTGATTAAAAACCCAAACATCCACTCCACACGGTGATGGTGCTCAAAAATAGCTGTGCAGTCTGTATTGCACACACATGCACACACAATAAACACCAGCTTGACCAGACATATGTCACCGATGTTTGCGTGAGTGAGTAATTGTTTCTACCTGTGGTGTTCTCAAGTGAGTGTTTGATGAGGGCTGGAGCTCCATGCTTGGCAGCATATGAGAGAGCTAATGGCCGAGAGCTAATGGCCGCCAATTGTGCTTGCGTGGCTTTCTCTGTCGTGCTAATATTTCACAGAGCTACAGACTGGAGGGGTTTAGATGGAGTTGATATTTCACATTGGACCACATGCTGCTGCTCTGCACAACAGTAGAGGCCTGAGGTTTCTTTCCATAAGAAAAAGCTACTGACTCCTGCACTCTAGAAATTCTATGCATAGACAGATGTGCGCCATTATTTGATATTTTAAGATGCTTGTGTGCTGATATGCCCTTCTCTTCATTTAAATGATCCCTGCAAAGATAAGAGGTCATTTGTTCTCATCAACAGCCCTGATCAGAGGGCATATGTTAATGCTACAATCATGGTCGGAAGGACCTGCACATCTGCTCAGCTATGATCTTCAGCAAATGTATCAATGCCACATGAAAGGACACTTGCAGGCAAGCTGTGCTTCTACACTGACTGTATTGACCTACTAACCGGCTGCACAGAGCAGTAGCTGCAGTGCACGGCTGCAGAGAGCATCACCTTGGCTGTGCCCTGTTCTGCACTGATAGATGACACAGGTAGAACCCTGCAATGATATAGTCTTACTCCAAATTCTACATGTATCAAACACACTTAAGAGCTAATGTGATCTGATTGAAAAACAAACACAAAAATTAAAAGAGCCTCCTCTTTCTCTGCTTAAGTCCCTTAGGTCAGCCTGTTCAGCACATTGCTTGTGCCACAATCTGCTGGCCCAGCACTTTTTTTTTTTTGCTAGGGGCTATTTTTACCATGTTACACATTTGCATCACAAAAGGAGGCAGGGCCTATAACTTAAAGATGGGGAGTGGCCTAGATAAAAGCTACGCAAATACACTTCAAAGCTGGAGTTGACTGTTCAAAGCTGCAGTCCGCAGGATGTTTGATATTTTGGTTGTATTAGCAGATCTGGCACGGCATGCAGGGGGGTGTGTGAGGGGTAAGAAGGGGGCTAAACCCACGTTTCTATTTTGGAACCTTTGAAGATGAAGATATGGCATGTGCTCAGCTGTGTGCTCAAGCCAGGGAGCCTTCCTGGATTTCTGTCTGATTCACTACAAAGACCAACAGGATGCACTGACTCACACCTGGATGGCACCATAGACACCTGCCTGCAGGAGGGCATATATCCATACAATGTCTTCAAACACACGCAAGCACACACACACACACACACTTGCATGCTTGCCAGTGTTCACCTCTGTCCTTCAGATCCACAGGATTATTTATTGTGACACGTGCTGCAGCTGATTGAAGCACATATGGTCAAATTGACATTAGTCATTTGTGCAGCTGCACAATGCAGTGCAGTCCACAGGGGTCTTCCTCCCGGGACCCTTTCGGCCTGCAACCTCTGTACACTTAAACCTACTGTCACTGCTTTTTAAAAGACAACGCATCTGTTCATGATCATTCTATATGTTAAATCCAAGGATATTGTGGAGCATGTAAGAGTAATAAGCAAGTGCTGGTGATTCCCAGTGCTGTGGTGACTTACGTGGTGCAGTGGTATATGCATACGCAGACCTGAAGTCAGGGTTCAGATAATAAGTGACTTTACTCTCCTCAGGAAACATCTCACTAACCACCTGCAAGATTAACATAGGTTAAGAAATGTTTACATAGTATTAGGTATACACACACAGACAAATGTACACATACACACACACACACACACTACCTGAGTATTGTTTCCTTCATTGCTGAGACAACTGTGACTTTCCATTCTTCTGCTGGGTCCAGATCGTTTTCCAGTCTGATCAATGGTTGACACTCTGATGATCAGGAAATGATAAATGGTTTACAAATAACACCACATTCATGGAAAACTGATGAAATGCCAAAAATATGCAAATGAGCCTTTCTTAAATTTCACCTTAAATCATGTCTTCGTGTGGTTTTGCATCGCACTTATATAACAATATTTATTAATTTTAACAGGACATCAATTTGTCCTAATCTGACTCCCCATGTCCATACTACAACCCCCTGCAGGTCCATTAACGCATTA
>OMNW01020299.1:16763-33085 GCA_900303245.1 Selene dorsalis
AAAAACGTACAGAAAACAGGCATACTGTAACGACTACGTCTAAAGGCATCTCAAAAGGGAAGAGCTTGGAGCCTCTCGATGCCTCTTTTGCTCACTTCAACTCACAAATACGCAACACAATAACTCTTTAGAGAGGGAATACACAATTTCTCCTATGTTCTGATACAATGGAAATGTATAACCGGAGAAAAAATGGGACTAAATCACAAAGAACAGCTACAGTATATTGCATTGCATATGGAAGACAACACCAGACGTCC
Organism: Selene dorsalis; assembly: GCA_900303245.1. NCBI lineage: Eukaryota > Metazoa > Chordata > Actinopteri > Carangiformes > Carangidae > Selene > Selene dorsalis. Next base: position 17,024 of record OMNW01020299.1, read on the forward strand.
TTAAACGAGCATCACATGAGAAAGAGACATCTGCTGAAGTGCCATTTAACACATCATGTACTACAGAATACAGTGTGTGTGTTTGTCTGTCTGACATGCGGTGACATCCTGGGTCCACTCTGATCCGGCTCTGTCATATACAGAGATGCTACACAGCACTCACATCCACATGACCTCCCTGAAGGGCAATCTTGCCAGTGGAGGGGAACATCAACAAGGGTCTTTAATTAATTGACCAGCTCTGCCAGTCAGCCTCAGCTGACAGTCAGGACCTCCAGTGCTCATCCTCATCAACCATTCAACTGAATGGGGAGCACTCCAAGACATAGGACATAAAGCACCTGGTCCATAAATAGAAGCAAATCCATGCTGGGGCTACATGGTATATTTACTAACATGACAAGCATAGGTTCATGAGTGTATACATAAATGATGGGAGGCTATAGCAGCCTTGTCTCCCACAGACTTCAGCCTCCTCTGCAGCTCAAAGCTCCCCTTAAAAGCTTTCCTGATCACTTCCAGGGACTGGAAACAGAGCAGTTTGACAACACAGTGCTGACCCATTTCAGTTTAGATGGCTCTCATTTTTATATAACTATGTTAGTGTTATTTTTAGTTTTACAGTCAAGTCAAATCAGTTTTAATTCATGAAGACCACAAATTCCCTCCAAGGTACCATGCCATCTGTATCATTTGCCCTTTGTTACACACACACATCATTTTAGTTCATGTAAATGAATTCAGTACAGTAGTTCTGGTTATATGGAGGAATCACTGTAATCTTTAAAATAATTAAAAGTAAAATACATTAATAAAGGGTTACTCCATTACTATTGAAAGTGTAAGTAACCACAAAATGGCCTGTTCTGTGATGCATCAAAATGTAAATGATGATTTAATCTTTTATCAATGTGTCAGCTAGCAGCTGGTAACTATAACCATCCAAGCGTTGTATATTTCCCACTGTGAATTAAGTGGCATAAAATACACTGTAACATAAATATCTATGACTTTACACACCTTCTATGAAAGTGAACTGCAGCCTATGACAGATGAATACAAGTCTGCTTTTATCTTGACACTTTAGGATCCCCTGCCATTACATCTCTCGTTTGCTAGGCCAATCTCAACATCACAGAAAACAGATGGCATCAGACTGATAGCTGTGTCACAAACAAACAAAAACAAACCAGCTGCCTTCATCTCCAGCTCTTAGCTCATAGCTACAGCAGGGAGTGGGATGTAGGGCAGATACTGACAATGACAGTAGTAGTAAGGGCATTTTATCAGATAATTGACCAATCTGGAAACTAAATCCTTACCAAAAAAATTCTTCACCATTGTGTTTAGGAAGGTGTGTAATATCATGTATTAAAATGTTGAAATTCAACTCGCGTGGGAAACCTCCTAAAAACTGCTCAAAGTTGGGGTACCCAGAACCGGATTATTGAAAAATCAAAAATGTTTAATTTGGCCTTAAGTGACTTGTGAGCGGTCAAATTAGGGGTTTTTAACAATTCTGAGTTGATTGCAAGCATTAGTTTTTCACCCAAAACACTCCTTGGTGGAAAAAAACACAGCCACACTGCTCATCGGAATCCCCCCCTCCACCAATAGAACGTATTACAGAGAAGCTATTCCTTAGTATGACAGAGGTTCTATTTAATGTCACATAAATACTTCTATTACTTCTAAATACTCAACATAACTTTCTACCATTCTACCCTTTTTTCTTTGTAGAACATTGTACAGACCTTCCAGGATTTTGCGATAATAAATTTATAATAAATGTCATTTATTATGCAGATCGGCAGCAAGCGAGCGAGAGAGAAAAAACACCCAGCGCCCCCAGATTTCACACACCAGCATGAAATTTTCAATAATCCAGTTCTGCATACCCCAACTTTGAGCAGTTTTTTTAGGTTTCCCACAGGAGTTGAATTTCAACATTTTAATACATGATACTACACACCTTCCTAAACGCAATGGTGAAGAATATTCTTGGAAAGGATATAGTTCACAGATTTTCACAAGTTTCCCTTACTATAGGTAGAAAACACTGTGTTACCAACCTGGAAGCCAGTAGGCCTGAGGAAAAGGAAGGAGCAGGCTCTGTATCTCTTCGTGTAGTGTGCCTCCTCTGGACCTGAGTGGAACAGCAGATCACTGCATTATGAGTCGGATGCATTTTTAATTTGAAATCGAAAGAAGAAAAACTGCATTTAGGTTTTCAAAATGCTGACTAAAAATATCTTACCTTTGTTTTAGTGTATAATTTTCTATTAGCTGTACACAGCTTTGTGTGTTTCTTACAGTAGGCAATCCAGGTTTTCTCATCAAAACCATAGTTAAAGTAATCTGAGATGTCAGCACCTAAAATGCAGCATAGTCAAAAAACAAACAAAGTCCCCACGTGAGTAAATAAGTTGAGAGAAAACAAAGGAATCACCAACATCTACAGACTACTTACCAGCTCTCCTCCATGGCTTTCCTTCTACAGACTCAGCACTGTCAGTCACCTCTTGGCTTCCTTGGATATTGTCCATCGCATCCATGTCTGCTCCTTTTGTGGTATTACCTGTTAAATATTTGGCAGGGGTTCATCAGTAGATGTGTTTGCCAAGAACTTCATTGGGGAAAATTATACATTTATTTTTAATAAGGGCACATGACATTTTCATAGCAATAAAGGCGCTATTAAACTGAAGTGACAATAATGGAAGCAATGATCTCAGTGAAGAGGTCAATTAATGATGAGTAAAAGTTAACCTCCTAAAGTCAGATAATCTCAGACTGTCTTGTGAAGGATCTATTTAAAATAGATTGTATTTTGAGGGGGCGGCCGCGGCACAATGATGATGATGATGATGATGCAATGGTTAGCACTGTCACCTCAGGTTCCCCCCTTTGCTTGCATGGGTTTCCTCTGGGTGCTCTTGCACTTGTTGTATCCCAGTGGGGATAAGCACTAGAGCTGATGGATGAACGGATGTAGTGTGTGAGGGAGTGATGTTCCTTTTTCTTTAGCAACAGATTAAAAAAATAACTGTGCATTTTTGGAGGCTGAATACTCATCTGTGCTTTTCTTTAAAGATCCACTTAAGAAGTATTAAACTCCTTTGTGCTTTGTTGCATTATTTGTCATCTTGCCTTCTGGGTCATCATTAAATGATTTAAATGAAAGCACGAACTTACCAACTGCATGTGTCCTCCTTTCAGCATTTGTATTCTGATACACAAGTGTATGGCCAGAGCTGTAAGAAGGCAAGAGGCCCCATGCAGTATCAACACAGGTATCTCCATCATCAGGACAATGATTTGTTCACTCACAAATGCTACTGTCTGGCTTGACTACTGATATTATGTAATCTCAAATGGCACCTCAGCATCAAGGAGTAATGAGTCACAAAAGAAAACAATGAAGATATCTCAAAGCTACATTTTGACAGAAGTAGGTTCCTGACAAATAATACTCGTTCATATTATGCCCAACAGGCAAACAAACACAATAAAAGGCAGTAAAGATTCAAGATTATTTTGTCAGAAGATGGATAGTGAATGCTGCACAGCTTGAATATAGCAGTTTTGCACACAAAACATATTGTATTCATCAGCACTGTTGTCGCTGTACCATACCCTATCAAGCAAAAGAAACACTTTAACATAATAATAATAATAATATCCACTTGCATGTCACACAATTTCCACAATTGGCAGATATTTCAGTGAGAGTAGATATTTTAGGTGAGTGCTCTCACTTCGACCACTCTCATTAAGAACTGTCAGAGGCAAAGTGCCACTTTTCTATTTCATTGCTATTTACTGCACAGCCCAAAGGCAAATACTGCAATAAAGCCCTGTGAAAAGATGCATAGATTGATAAAGTAATGACTTATGTTATGTTGGATATGTCTGACTGAAATCAACTTGACTAAATTATCAACAACTGTTGAACTTTGTTTAGCTTCTCATGGTGTGTGATGTATCTCTCCATCAAACATCAGCACCCTACATTAACCAACCACACAGACACTCGACTGCCATCCTTTCACTTCTTCATTCATTTTCAGTTGCAGAAAAGACTAAAGTCACAAAAACATGACTGTTGTTGAAGCTTTGGTGTAGGTTACAGAAAGTTACTGTAATTGGCATGCTATGCTACATTTACTCTGAGGCACAGAGTCTGGAGAGAATGCAGATCACAGATATCATCAGTGCTCCAGTTGTGTGATTGCTTACATTCACAATTCCCTGATCACAAATAAACACTGCTTGCCTGGCAGCAGATTTAATGAGCATCAAAATACTTCTTAATGTTCCGGATGACTGGCTGCACATTTCGAGCAGCACACAGGGTGCTGTCACATTGTGTAGCTCTAATGATTGCTGTCATTATTGTACTATGAAACGTGTACTATATTTGAATGCTTCATTACTGCAAGGCAGTGGGTCCTGACTGGAAATGAGCATGTCACCTCAGTTAATTCTGATTTTGTTCACTGCTGACTGTCAAACTCAACTTATTTTGAACTTCCTAATATATTGCATATAAAACCGAAAGCGGTATTAACTTGGTCTTAAAAAACCACTGCAATAACAGTCACATATGGTCAAACACATCACATTTTTGTAATTATGCTCATAACATATTCATATTAAAAGGTTAAATGCATGAGGCATTTGTACGGCACATAAGATGTTTGGAATATGAGTATTGTCTGCTTCTTCTCTCCTGCTTATCTGTAGTAAGCATGTCATAAATCACTAATAGAAACTAACACAAACTCATTTAAATTTGCTTCGTTTGAATATTTAACTTTGTCACCTGTGGCTCTACACTCAGCTACACTACAGCTGTCAGTTTAATAAACAAATGCAGCTAAACATGACAGTTCTGCTATAAATTCTCTCTTCATGACAGTTCTGACTAAATTGATGGATGAATGGATGGATGGAACAGTTCAACAGCAAAACAAACTGCAATCTCTAAATAATCAGGATGTTCATGAATCACCTCCTCATAGAAGCTCTTACTAGACATCATAATGATCAGGATTGTAGGACTGGACACTGGGTACCTTAAAACCTGCCCACTGAATCTGCTTTAAGTTATGATGTCCAAAATGAAGGGAACAAACTTTATCATACAGCGGTTACTGCTATATGATAAAGTTTGTGAAATTAACACAGATTTTTGTTTTATGTCCTGCATAATGTTCAAAGTCCGAAGTCAATTTAAAATTGAAAACGTCGAATGTCACTAGGTTGAACAACTGCAATTAGCAAACCGCTTTGTTTTTATTATTATTATTATTAAATACGGTCTAATATTATATGTAATGGATACTCACATGTTTTCAAGAACTGGATCTACCTCGAATTCATTCATCTCACTGTTAAATAATAAAGGCAGGGGACAGTGGGGACCAGGTTATTATTTTTTTAAGAATATAACACAACTTCAAACTGAAACTACCGGCACTTTTAGCGGTTGATGCCGCAGGTTGCTTATTGCCATAGCAACAAGTCGACGCTTCGGTGACGTATTTACGGTGCGACGCGTGACTGCCACGTCACCTTTAGGAGACTCGTGTATTTGTTTTGTTTGAGCTACTTTATAGTGGCTGGTATTTCTGATGTGTCTTTGAATTCGCTGCGTTTAGCTGACGGGTGTAGTTGCTAACATGTTGACGATGGAGGATTTTACTCACTTCCCGCTCCAGATGTGGGAGAAGGTGCTGTCAAAGGTGAAGAAAGCGGTTGTGTTTATGGATGACAAGTGTGCAGAGGTTCTCCACTGGAACGGAGGTGCTGCCGCCTTGTTGGAAGCAGGAGCCAGAAACCTGAAGCAGTTTTCTAGCTTCGAAGCGTGCGGTGCCAACGAGCCGAAAGCCGTGTTTGTGGTGAGCACTTTGCTGAAGGGGAGAACGGTGGACATCATTAAAGACATTATAGCCCTCAGTCACTTCCAGTACTGTGTTGTCATCACTACTGTCGCTCACTCCGTGCACCTGCTTGCCAATAATGTCACGACAGAAATGGAAGGAACTCCTGTCTTTGAGCAGTTTGAAGAAAAGCTGTGCGAGTGGATGGGGAACATGAACTACACGTCCGAAGTCATGCATGTCCCTGTGGTCTTCGCCCCTGTATCGCAGCAGTTACATCTCACGCCCACTTTTGCCCACCTGTTTCCCCTGCTCTCACCTGACCTGGAGACACTAAATGCCAAGCGACCAGAGAAGAAGAAGTTTGGAAGCCTGGTAGATGTGGATGTGCACGCACTCCCTGCTGAAGTGCAAATTGAGATCAAGTCCTTGACTTCAGCACTGAATGCCATGTTTGAAGCTACAGGTACCCGGGAAGAGACCTTTGCTGTCGGTCCCATGAGCCGCATCATAGCAGGAGAACTGGCCAATCACCCTCAAGCAAAAAATCGGAGGAAAACAGCCCCTAATAAAGCATCCATCATCTTTGTGGACAGAACAATGGATCTTACAGGTAAAATCTCCCTCGTCTTTAAGCTATATTGTGTCACACGCCATTATATGTGCTTGTAAACATATCATATATAAACCCTGCCTAGGCTGTATTTATAATAATCATACTGCAACTGCAAAAAATAGCGTTCTTAGATCACCATGTAGTAGACAAATGAACATTCTCCAGATACACTGATCAGGCACAACATTATGACCACCTGCCCGATATTGTGTTTGTCCCTTTCACTGCAAAATACGCAACAAACTGCGATGCACTGTGTATTCTGACGCCTTTCTATCAGAAGCAGCATGAGCTTCTTCAGCAGTTTAAGCAACAGTAGCTGGTCTGTTGGATGGGACCACAGGGCCAGCCTTCTCTCCCCACGTGCACCACTGTTCCTTCCTTGGACCACTTTTGATAGATCCTGACCACTGCAGACTGGGAACTGCCCACAAGAGCTGCAGGTTTTCAGATGCTCTGATCCAGTCATCACAGTTTGACCCTTGTCAAACTGGCTCCACTCCTTACACTGCCCATTTTTCCTGCTTCTAACACATCAATTTTGACGACTAAATGTTCACTTGCTGTCTAGTATATCCCACCCACTAACAGGTGCTATTATGAAATGGTATTCAGTGTTATTCACTTAACCTGTCGGTGGTCATACTTTTATGCCTGACCGGTTTATTTTGGTATATCAGTTATCACACTCTTGAAAGGTAGAGATGCTTAATTTCTCTGTGTCTTCATTTCCAGGAGCTGTTGGTCACCATGGTGACAACCTGGCAGAGAAGATTCTGACTGTGCTCAAACCATTACCTGGTCACGTGACAGACGTACAGGTGGATATGCTGGAGCTCACCAGTCTACAGCGCACCCCTCACTCCCAGAACACGCTGGCCCCTGGATGTCTCGCACAAAACCAGTAAGTGCAGTGCATCCCATATAACCGTAGAGAATTCATTCATAACCACAGCCACTATTATTAACATTATTATGCAAACACCATGGCTGATGTCACTCTCTAAGACAATAAGATTTCAAGACCTCTGCAAAACAGACATCATTATAGTCAGCCGTACTTTTGTGTACCTCTATGGCTCAACTAAAAATAACAGGTGCAATATTTTCATAGTGCATGTTTTTTGAGTTGGAACCACAGTACAACATTAGATATATGATCAAAGTGCAAACATTAAGGTGGAGCATTTTGTTTTCCAGTCATAAGCCCCTATAGATGGACTATCTTCATCTTGAGGAGCTATGGTGGTGTCATAATTAGACACACTGATTAGTGATTTTAATGTCAAGTGGAGAACATTTGCATCCAATTTCTTCTCTCTACCCCAGTGATAATTACCTCATGATTACATACAGTTTTTTGAAGCATTCACAAATCAGTTCATATGAATGTTTCCTCTGGGAGAAAACTTATGTATTTGAGTATTTGTGCTCAAAGAGCTGTAGTTTCCTGTAGAGGGAAAGAACCAAACAGCTCATTCAGTATTAATTAAAGGTGATAGTTTCTGCCATGGAGAAGTCTAGTGGACTAACTGCAGACGGCAACCACTTTCTTATTATGAAGTCATATTCTCAGTATTCACAAAGTCATTTGACTGTCAAAGTCATTTCATAGTACTTGAATATGCACTGCCTTCCTCTCAAAATCCCAGTGCAGGCAGGTCAGGTTAACTGCAGCGTCTTAATTGCTTGTAGTTGTGAATGTTAGTGTGACTGGTAGTCTGTCTATATGCACTATGGATGGGGTTCTTCTCATCAAATCTGACTCCAGTTTCAGGTTCTTTTGTTAAATCGGAGTCCCTTTGATTTATTTATCAAATATTTTAGGTTGTTTATTTGGTAGAGAATAAGTTAAGTGTTGTCATTCATGAGCTGTAGTGCTCCGACACAGGCTGGCTGCAGCCAATCCCAGCTGACACATAGAGACAAACAAACATTCACACTCACATTCACCACTACTACCGCAACTTACAGTCACCAATCAACCAGCATGAGTTTGAATTGTGTGAGGTGGATGCACTCCGCCCTGAAAGGCCCCATCAGGTTCAAACCAAGAACTTTCCTGCGGTAAAGTGACAGTGCTACCCACTGCACCACCGTTCCACCCGAGTTACAATATGTTTTGTTCTTATTTCCCTTGGTGTCAAACCTAAAGTGGAGATCAACAAATCACATACACATTTTACCGACTTTGAACAATATACATTTCCACCTGACCAAACATACCATTGCACAGACACACTCACCAACCAGCCATCCCCCACTGAGTGGGTTGAGTGGCACATGACCAGCATAATGTGCCAGTGCTTCAGTGAAGCCTGCTTCCAGTCTTGGCTGTACAGATGCACGTGTTAGGCGCCTGCGGTGGGGCTGTTGTACATGGCAGGGATTAGTCCTACATCATGTGTTCCACACCCGCTTTGGCCCTTCATGTGGTTGCAGGAGGAAAAGACTTTGACTGAGAAGAAGAGTTTTGTGGCTGGAGCTGTCATGCAGTATGTCTGACTCCTCTGAGTTCATGAACAGGCTCACACAGGCACCGAATGCGAGCAGCGACCGTTCGCTCTGAGCTAGGTGGGAGGTTCTGTTGTAATGGAACCAGGCTTAGCTCTTTCTGGTCAGTGCTGTTTAGACAGTGTGCGCTGTAGCAGATAATGTGAGCACAGCAGGGGCAGGTTGCACCGACCCTCGGATGCAAGGCTCAAGCATGGGGCACGTCAACCGGACACCTATAATACGCCCACAAATGCATACCTCCACTCATTGTAGTTTGTTCTGAATATCTCGATAACACAAACACAGCTGAGTTGTGTCTGCACATGGATGAAATGTTCAACACTGTACGCCCACTTCCGGAGCAAGAAGCTCTTCTCACTCACTGTTTAGGATTGAGTGTATGATGATGGATGAAAGGCTGAGGGGGCAGTGTCTATGCTGAGGGTGTTGATCCCAGCACCATATCTGACCAGAGTCTCAGCCAGGAGACAGAGACAGAGACAGAGACATACTTTATTTAATTCACATGTCTAGCAGCTCATTAGTGTTAATAATGATAACACTTAATCAAAAAATTTGAGTCCATTCATGAACCATTTCTTTCGGCTGAGAAATGTTACCACAGCTTATCCTGGAAGATTTAGGTGACTGATTCAAGTATTTTACTGAAAAGTTCTTGCAGTTGTTTGGACACAAGCAGTGAGAAGAGGCAAGTGTAATAAGTAAGGCGGTAGGTGCTGTGTTTGTATGGAGTACATGTCTAATCGCGGCCAGCAGGATCAGCAGGAGTGTTATTGCCTGCGCTATCTCCGAGCAGATGGCCCAGTTGAGCCTTATCACAGATGTTTAGGAGATTGAAGTGATGCCGAGGCACAGGAAGAAATAAGCCGAAGGTTCCCACTTTATTTTACTGCCCTCGACTGCACATCTCACCGCGGACTGAGTTTTTGTCAAGCGCTAACATGTTTGAAGACGAAGCTGTGTATATGCATGTTGGTGGAGGTGTACTTTTTTTTTTTAATGCATCAAACTCCCCTGACTCTACAAAATACGCAGAAGCACACGTTTCTCTCCCCCAAGTCCGTTTTCCCTGCATGATGTGAGCTGTGCAAAACAGTAGAAACTGTTAGCACTGTGTGGTTAGATTGTCTATATAATAAGTCCCCTCCTACTGTTTATACACCTATGATTTGTTGAGCTATTTTTAGGCCAAACCCACAGTGTGTTTTGATTTGGTTTTGTTGTGTAGACCGGCTCAAGCCTTTAAATATTAGGTGCGGACCTAATTTGGACCTTTTTGTACAATATTTCCTTCACTAATTCCAGGATATTTTTGGAGATTACCGTGTCTTAAACATTCTGTGGGTGGTTGTTGATTCTAGCTCTCCCGGCAAGACCCCACACTTACTTTGCAATTACTGTCGTATTGTCTTTCATAACCCGGTGTGAATTTTCCTTATCCTACAACCTGACTTTCACTGTGGTTTCAGTAATCATACCAGAGAGACAGAGTACTTAGAGTCGGCGTGCGCACCACACACACACACACACACACACACTCACACATACACACACGTGCACACTTTGCCTGTGCAGGTTTCTGGTTACTCCACTCTTATACTATGCATTCCTTCTACGGCCATTTAATGGTACCAGGATGCACCATTTGCTGTATATAGAAGGATGTTGAGTGAAAGTGGCAGTGGAAGTGTTGTTTTGTCCGCCTGTGTGTGTGTGTGTGTGTGTGTGTGTGTGTTTGTGGTAAGGTACCTTCCAGCCCAGTCTGTGTAATTTGCTGTGCTTGGCTGCACAGCCCTTTTGATCCCGAGGAGGACTTATGGACCTCATTGACTGAGGGCACCAAGTTTCCCTCAGTCTCAGCCTGAACCCTGCACCCCCGTCATCTGGCCGCCTTGGACCTCGATCCTGTGGTGAGGAGTGTGTTCATGTGGGCAGAACCGAGTACGGGTGGCCAAGGTGCTCTGGGTCTGCCTCAGGAGCTGCTGAGCTCGAGCTAGGCAGAGCAACCGACCGCACCCTGCCATGAGAAAACACTGCACGGCTGCCATCTCCTCAAATCTGCCCGGCAGATCCTGCACGCGCACCACCGGGAAGGAGGGAAAACACCTATTTCTGTCCCAGCTGGGAAATATGAGCATGAATAAAAAAACATGCAACGCTCATTTGAGTTCAGGTCGTATGGGAAAAAGCAACAAAAAGAAACAGTGATAGCTGAGTGTGGAGAGGACAGAGCAAATGACAGACAGCTGAAAACAGCAAGCCCTGTTTTTACCCCACTAACAATGAAGAAGCGTGGATGAGAACGGGCCCCGGCCTGTCCATGGTGATTCCTTAAAGGGGAGAGATTGTCTTACCTTTCTATACTTAGACAGTGAACAGTGGCACAAGTAGCTGAATGAAGATAAAGTCTTTCAAGTGATTTATAGGCTAAATAACAACTTGTCATTACTTATAGTATAGCATGAGTTCCCACACGGGGCTGGTTTCTGGATGGTTTGTTTTGTTCTGTTGAACAGTGGTACACGGCATATGAAATCTGTACAGCAGTGTCAATCTGTGTGTGTGTGTGTGTGGGTGTGTGTGTCTGTTTTGCACAAAAGCAAAATAGAGGTAGTCATGGCTACAGATAATTGGTTTTCCGTTTCAGGAATAAAACTTTGCCATCCCTAAGTGAAAATCAGTTTTTTTGAGTACTTTTTTTTTTATCACTTCAAATCGGAGTGAAGATCAAACTGAAATGGTCACAGTCTCATGAGGGGAACTTCTCTGATGGTTGAAAAAAAAAGAACCAAACCCCCCGCTGAGCCGTATCTGTGTTTTTGCAAGAGTAAGACTTTCATCTAATCATTTGTCACAGTGATTTTATCAGCCTACCCCAAAGGTCAAGCTTCAGTTGTTTGCAGACAGGAGTTGATATCAGTAGGTTTTGCGAGTCAAGTGTAAAAGATCCAGTGATTAAGCCACAAATCCTTCACACACACACACACACACACACACACACCCCCAAACGTCCATCTCTGATGTTTTGTCTCAGTTTCCTCTGACGCTTCAGTTCGGTTCTCTCCTCCGCTGCAGGACTTATCTTCTCCTGAAACCCACAGTGCATCAATCATGTAGGATACTTGCACCTGCGCTGCCTCTCCCTCCATCATCAAGACTGAGACAACATAACCTATTCTGTTTTACACGCCGTCTTCCGCTCCCTCATTTGATTTTTCTTTTCCACTGCGCAGCAGCATAGACCTAGAAAAGTGTGTGTGGGCATGTGTTCAGTGAGATGATAAAACAGCCACAAAGAGACGGCGCTTTACATCCGCCAGCCCGGCTCCTTCAAAGAGCTCCCACCGCTGGCTTCCGTTTGAAATGGTAAAGTAGCCAAAGATACAAGAGTGGGGAAAAAGAGACTCCTGTGTTACCCCCCTACCCCCCATGCTCTTAACTAGAACTGACAATATTTCACTTTTTGATTGTACAACTGGAGCCAAGATCAACTTTTATGTAGTTCTTCTTTTATTAATTGGAGCTTTTCCAGGCTTTCTCTGTGAATTATTGTATAAATGATATACATGCTTTTACTTAAACCTTTAGTGTCATTGCTTTCTAAATGTTGTAACTGGAGTTTCATTTGAAAACATAAATTCTATTTTAAAATTAAGACTTAATGACTTTTTTTAGTTTAGTCAAAGTAATCACGGAGTCCTTCCTGAGTAATAGCTGGTCGTGATTCTGAGCTCCTGTTACGTCTGTGTTGGATTTTTTTACTGTGTATCTCCCCTCCTCCCTTCACTTCCTGCAGGACTCCTCTCCCTCCTTTTTTGTTTCTCCATAAATCCACTGGGTCATTTGTCCCCCTTGCCAGGACACACAGACACTCAAGGCCAGGTCTGCTTTCGGTCCACTCCCCTGCTTCACTCTCATGTCATGTCCTGTGCTGCATAGGGATGTTTACAGGAAACCAACAGTGTTTTTTGCCCCATTAAACACACACTTTTTAAATTAATACCTCACAGAGGAATGGGGCTGACCTTGCACGATTCTCTTAGGCTGTATTCACTCCATGCAGGCCTGTTGGAAAATACACACATCATCTGAATCATTTGTACTAGGAAATGATTTAGCAGCTTGGTTTGCACTCTGCTGAGTTTGAAGTTTTGCTGCTCTTGATTGGATTAATGTTACGTTAACTTGCACCGGAGGGTACTGTAGTTTATGGCTGCGAGTCCGCGACTGGTTGTTACAGATGCTGACAAACACAGAGAAGTGGCATCAGATAATTATGTGCTCTGATCTGTGGTGTAAAGTTTCTGAGCTCAACAACTGCTTCAGCTGCTAAGATGAATGGAGGAAGAGCATCTGGGTGAAGGTTCGGTCGCGGATGTGGAATAAACCAGTAATAGTTGTCACATAACTACAAATACATAGAAACAGATAAAAATGGAAATGCCATATGATCCTCAGAATTGCCAGTGTACCAACCACTTAAATCGTGCTGGTTTCCATGCTTGAGACTTTATGATAAATAATGCTTTATTTGTGTTTTACCCCAAAAAGGTCCATGGTTAGTAATTTGTCTTTTTTGGGGAATATCTTTTGTAAATGAAGATGCTTTTTTATTTATTTTTTGGGGTTGGCAAGCCTTTTTTTTTTGGCTCTAAACTAGGGATGCATGATAACTGTACAGATAATTATCAGGCTGATAGTTGATAATTATGGGCCAATAATTATCAGCCAAAATACACAGATAAATCCAATAATTGACATTACTAAAGTCAGTTATGATTAGCTAGCCTTGCCTCGATTTTGCTCATTTTCAGTCTGTTTGCCCCCTGAGTTGATTTGAAACAATGATAAATGTTGATTTTTGAAGAGTCATAACTGTTCTTGTTTTTGTTGTCACCACAGTAGTGATTTTGGTTATATTATTTGGTTAAAGGTAGGGTTGGAGATCCTGGAAAAAAGGGTTCGAGCAGGCCACGTTTTCAGAAGTCAGAAGTTCAAGTCCCTTTCCTCAGACTTCTCTCAGAAGCCACGCCTCCAGAACACAGGATTGCTCCGCAATGTAACCCCAACGAGAATAAGATGGCTTTTGGCGATACTGTCGCATGTAGCGGGGCTTCACTGTGCAACATCGCTGACTTTTCACCAGCTTTTTCTCATGGCTCATTCACATGAAAGAAAACACCTAACATCATAATAAACCATCCAGCATCCAGCTTAGAGCTACACTGCCACCTACTGGACTTCAGTGTGGTACATTGAATTACTGGCGCTGTCTTTTCCGCGTCGTAACTTGTTGAAGATTCTGAGCACGCACACGATTAGTGCGTGAAGAGCGGTAGGCGCAGAGGAGGGAGGGAGGGACAGAGTTGATTGACACATCACGATCCAATTGACTTGAACGTAGCGTTCAAGATGATTGGATGGTGTTTTTCCAGGATTGTCAGTCCCACAGGTGACTGACTTTTTTCATTTTTGTAAAAAGCATTTAATTAATTGGTTGCAGTCGTGGTGTGAAGAGGATTTCAAGAAATTCAGTAAAAAATGCTCCAGAAATAGATCTCCAACCCTACCTTTAAATCAGAGGCAGAGCTATAATGTTAAATTCATCTTTACTCACTACATCTTAGCCTTAACTTCAGGTGTTATCAGTATCAGTGGAAAAAATGAGTTATCTTACATCCCTAAATAACACTTAAGTCCTTTATTTTTGCATAAGGTCCCTATAAAAACCTCATCTGTCACATATAACCGTCGCCTGAGAGGCACAATCCTAAATATCTCTCTTCAGCCCACTACTGGGAACACGTGGTGATGATCAAAGGCGACTCAGATAGGCATATCAACGCTGTTATCAACAATTCCACTCTGTGCTGCTGCATCCATATCATGGACGATGAACCATGAAATGACAATGTGACAACGTTCAGAGTCATTTTTTAATCTGAAATTCAACCTGAAGCTATAAAGTTAGACAGTAATGAGAAAATGTTCCTGCCATCCCCAGTTCAAATCACACCCTGGTATCTGGCCCCGTGGATCACATTTCATTTACAGACGTGTTAAGATATTGATCCATGAGATTTCTGCCACTCAAAGCTTTGGACTTTCAAAAAAAATTCCTTTTTAAATCATTCACAGTGTCCTGTCTTCTCAGAAACAACCTAGTTACCTCTGTATGATATATTCAGACCTGCTCTCTTGTTCCTCATCAAAGTTGACAACATCATGTTAAGTGACTTACACAAAGAATCTTAAATGCATCCTGGGGATAGACTGTTGCTGAACTTTTGAATTTCATTCTCTGCACTTTGTGCACTAGAAACAAAATAAAATTTTTCACATTTGAAATCTGAACCAAAAAACCCAGTTGTGCTAATGGCAATTTACTGCAAGAGATGAGTAAAACAAAACACTTAGACATTTTTCCAACTTTTCCAGGGGGCCTCATAAATTAATGTATGTACAACAGTGAGTCGGTTCTGAATCATCTCATGAATTGATCTCACCTTGGGAGTCAGAGTAAAAAAAATAAATAGTGAAATGTGTGGCTCCACATACACATACATGTTCAACCAAATGATGAGGGGGCCCACAGAAAAAGGAGGAAACGTAAGAAACCCTGAGTCAGAACGGTTGGAGCCATTCTTTTTTGCTGTATCATACTCTTCCAGGAAAAACTGTCCCCCTCCTCACCCCCACAGTCATTAATGACTTGGACGCAGCCAAGAGGTATTTCATCACTTAACCAGCCACATATGTGTTCATTCCTACACGTAGTACACCACATCTTTCTTTAAGTTACACAGTTTGATACTTAACTGCCTTTTAATGGTACAACACTCATTACACATCTACAGGAATTCAGTTTGTCCACAAACGCCCACACTCCCCGGCTCCGAACGCACCCACTCAGCCCGTCCAAGCCGAGCCAGGGAGGACCCAGACTGTTGACTGTGTACACATGTCAAGTGCAAGAGTGCCCCCTGAAGTCTGCAGCCGAGCAGCCTTTTCAGCACAGAGCCACGCTGCACTTAACACTCGCAA
>OMNW01020300.1:5706-18654 GCA_900303245.1 Selene dorsalis
CAAAGCATAGTGTTGCTGTGGCTTTAAAAACTGAATCAGTGACCTGCTGTGCGTGAATGAATGTAATCAATACAAGAAACAGAATCTTATAATAAACAAAGTTATTTAGTTTTTAATGTGGACCAGTTGAGTCCCGACTGATACTATATCACTCGATTTGACTATATCAGTGTATTCCCTTTACAAAACAGATTCACTCTGCAATGATCTTACATTGTTTTCGAAAGCTAACACTTGCATTGTCTTTTCTTGTGAATTACAAAGTGATCAGCATTTGAGTATAAGATGTCTTTTCCCATGATTGCTTGAACAAAAACACACTATCAAGACACAATCTAAGTTTGCATTTGACTGAATTTCTTCCCCTCCATCTGATTGTGCACATTACGACATTGTGAAAGTGCATTGAAATGAGAACCTGCATGCTATTGTACCTGCTCTGTGCCTGTGATGCTATCAGGACCCCACTTCTGAGTATTATTTGTGGTGTGTCAGTTCCTCATAGTGCGCGACCGCAGTGAGGCTATTTCTCTCAACCTTCAATTCAAACTTGGCCCATTACAGCCAGACTACAAAAGCACTTTCCGTGCACTCAGGAGCTCACGGCAGTGAATGGTGGATATTTCCAATCACTCTGCTGTCAATCCAAGTGTCAGGTAAACACAGGCCAATGGAAACAGCTTTAGAAAAACCTTGCAGCTGTGTCTGTCTTACTCCAGGAGTCCTTGGAAACATATCAACAATTTCTACAAAGACCTCCAAGTTAAAGGGAAAAGTCAAATATCCTAAAAGCAACACAAATGCAGCACCCTGGAGGACACAGTGGCCTAAACGGCAGATATAAATGCTACGGTGTTTGTCTTTGGACCTGTGAGTGTTGTCTTGAGCGAGAGCTGCAAACAAAGGAAATGAGACTGTATTGACAGACATTGTATTCACCTCATGAGAGGAATCTGTGAAAGTCTGCGGAGCAATTACCCAGTGGGAGTTTCAGTACAACTATAAGGATTCAGTGTGATAGATATGACTGCAAATAGGGGCATCTATGACCTTTCACTACATGTACACAGACTGTTCAACTTTCAGTATTCTTTTCATTATGGTGGGGAAATATGATACAAATTTCATTGTTAAAATATATCTATTAATAGATCCACATGAAATTATGGTTGAGACATTTTAAGCAAACATGTCATTCAATGCAAGAGGCACTACTCAATATCCTCAAGGAATGGACGTTGTTGTTGTTGTTGTTGTGGCAGAAATGTGAATGATAAGAGGAGTAACTGAGTGAGTCCACAATGGCTCTGAGTGTTTCAGATTAACATACTGACAGTTGTTTTCATGAGGGCCAGTCCAAGAGAGAGTGACCCCACGGAGAGAAACTGCCCTGCTGGAGGCACCTTGTGGGACACTGTAAATGGGACCTGAAAGAGAAAATTGAAACTGGTGCTGCATGGGGAAGTGTGGATGGAATATCAAATGTGTGTTATAGACAACTCTGAAGCACTCGAGACAGGAATGATCACACTGCTCTTTGTCTGAGGTACCAAGAATTAACTGGTGGACAAACAAGTGGAAGTCTAAGCCTGATGCATGGAAGTTTTTAGCGTATTTTCAACATCTGTGTATTTCATATATATCATAGAAGAGATTTATATGTACAAGCACACTAACAGACAACAAATATACAGTCTCCATAGAACTGCCATAAAACACGGAATACACATTGCAAATAATAAAAAGAGCACTTGTGTCTGCACATAGTGCACAACGTCTATGCTGTGCTCTATGCCTTATATGACATGCAGTATGCATAGTAGGATGAACATTCAGTATTCAAAATACTGAGCCTGTTTTACTGTCTGTAACCAGAACCAGTGTAACTAATACTGTTTCTAGACACTCTGGAGGCCCCAGGCAAGCTGGGCCAACAAATGCATTATTCTGTTGCTAGTGGGAGAAATTAACACTGGCATTGGCAGCACTAACTTACCCTGTGCTGAGCGTACAATAAGTTATTGCATACTATGTATGTACCGAGCCATTAGCAACATCATGTTCGTATCAGGGGGACCCTTTCCAGCTCAAGGCCCTAGGCAATTGCCCGGGTTGCCTGCCCTGTTGCAACGCCTCTGTCTGTAACAGCACATAGAAGTAATTTTTTCATGCAGAAATAGCACCTGGTGAAGACAAGCTATATGTCAGTCTTGAATCAGCCTTAAATCAAGTTATGATGGGTTGTTTCAGGCATTCCTTCTTCCAACAACAACAACAGCACAACTGACAGAGACAGCAACAAATCAAAGCACAAAGTTGTGTCATTATAGCACGACACAAATGAGGAGGAAACTGTTGCATAAACCATCACACGTGAAGATGAAGTGTTATTTTAGTCAAAGCCTGATTCTATATTGATTTCATGTCTGTTCTGTGTATAGTATATAGCAGAAGTGTCAGACAGAGAAGTCACACAATGACAATAATTACAGCATGGCAACGTTTTTATTGTCATCCAAAATAGAGATATTTTCCTCTTTGTAATAATATGATACAGTACGTTTATAATAACCATTGAATTTCCCAACACAATCCCTTGTGCGTATTTACTGTGCTGAAAAAATGCCGTAGTTATTTATATGTTTATTTGTTATAATTCAAATGTTCTTTTTTTGTGTGACTCTTCAAAGGCCTTTGGTGTGTATGAGATTTACGACAGCAGGCCATGGTCTGTTTTGCTGTGTGAGTGTGTGTGTGTGTTTGTGTTTTAAAGCAGGCTTTCCGCTCTGCGCCCTCCTTGGTTTGATGCTGCTGTGGTTTGCCTCGGGGCATGGTGGCACCGCTTGATTGATGGCGCTGACAGAACATATACCAACAGAGAGAATCTGCCACATTCCTGGACTCGTTTTGTTCCTCAAAGAGATCCAACCAGTTGGACCGTCTACAGTCCACCTACGTCACATGATAATGTTTAGGGATACTCTAATGTTAATTTGTTTTCATCAGTAACCACCGGTTGTGTTCAAATGTATGCTCTGAAATGTGTTTTCTGATGTTTGGACAGAAAGGACATGCGATGAGTTTATAAGTCATCCACTCTTGCTTCTCCTGTGACAGAAAAATTATTGGTATCAAAGCCTTAAACAGCCTGTTTGTGGAAAAGAGACTTTGTTTTGGTGTTTTGTTCCTTCCTATATAACATCTGCGTGATTCTAAAACGCTTTATTACTCACTCCGAGAAGATTTATTGCCACTTTATGAAAAACAAAATACTCCACAGCCCAGACCGCTGGGAACAACTCGTCAAGCTCTGAGCCTAAACACTACAGCAGATAAATAATATTCGATGTGGGGTTTAGGCTGGCCAACGCCACCACCACCCCGAGAAGAATGCAAAAACAGTTTTGTCCCAAGCCCCCATTGTGCTCTCAGAGGATTTGTATGGTTTCACTTAGAAAACAGTCATCAGAAAACAGCCTGTTGTTGTACCCAGGACAGTGGGTGTAAACTTTGGTAGCAATGAGTTGATCTGCTGGATGAAATTTGTCTGAGTGATTAAAATTTAGCTTCACGCTAAAGCTACTAAGCAATGTAAGCTTAATGTTATTTGATACACACGTTGTCCGTCTTTCGTTCCATCTATCCACAATAAACGCTATCCTATATTTTGCCACTGATCTCAAACCTTAAAGACTATAATCCACCTTATTTCCATGACAAACACTGTGCTTTGTAGTGCTAGCACAGGCTCGGCTCCATAAAACATCCTATCCAAAACTTGGATATGCAATACTATCTCTGTAAAATGACCATTTTTATTCAATTTTTTTGTTCCCATCAAAAGGCCATTTTGTTCTCTGCAGTCTTAATGGTTACAAGATATTCAGCAAAGCACTGCTGATCTACAGCTCTTTGTTGGGACTCCCACGGAGAACACAATCTTACTTTGGAGCGCGGTGGCTGCAGCCATACAATTCCATCAGCATAAACACTTCACAAACACTTACACACAAAGTATAGGGGTGAGAAAAACACTACTTCTGACAACAGGAATCGTTTTCTGGTTGTGCTGCTGGATTGTGTCAACTTCTATTTTCATACTATACAGAATATCACAAAATGTCAACTTTTTTTTGTAAAAATTTGGTTTGAATGAGTATTTCTTTTCATTTTTTGGGGGTAGGTGTGTATTTGCCCTCATGGATAGGAAACTGTAAACATAACAAATATGCTATTTTTTGTATATTGTATATAATATTCAAAGATTATAGGGACAGTGGAGGAGAGGATGCACATATTCATTAATCATAAATGAAATACAAATTCTAAATGAAAGGTTAACTTAGTCGGTTTACAAATAACAATTTAAACTGACCAGTTCTTTTGGTCGAAGCACCTGCATCCTGCATGTGCCCTTCTAAAAAATCATCATCACTTAACAGATTTAATTATAATTGTCCCCTCTCTGCTACAGTCAGTGTCAGCTGTGTCTTTTAATTCTCTAATCAGTGGTCGGCAGGACCGCTATCACCATCACCATGCAGCTTCCCACTCAATACAGACATCCCAAAACACACAGAGACTGTTTTTTTTGTCAAATGTTTTATTGAGTGTAGACATCTGGGCTACTGTAAAACATGCATTATCTGCAGAAGGGGGAGAGGAGCAGGTGGCATTGTCCCCGCTGTCAGCTGTGTCAGTGCTGGCACCCGTGATGGAGATTAATGAAGTATCTGGAGAGTAATATGCTCCTTCAAATGCTGCTACAATTTGGAGTGGGGGCCGATCCTGATCTTAAATAGCAAAGCTGTCAGAGTTTACTGAACCTGCACTTTGGCACGTGAAGTGGGGGGTGGGGGGTTTGATCATACAGGATGGAAAACAAAAAGTGAGAAAGTGGCAGTGTGTATTAGCCAAAACAAAAAAAAAAAAAGAAAAGAAAGAAAGGGGTAACAATACAGTAATTTATGTAAACAAACAGACTGTCACTTTTTCTTAGGTGCATTTGGTGTGTTAAATTTGAAAAAGATGATGTCTCCATCCTCAACAGTGTAGTTTCTTCCCTGTTGTCTGTATTTCCCGGCTGCCTGTAATGCAAAAAAAACTAGTTAGAATAAAAAAATAAGAATCAAAAAACAAACCAAACATTATAATGCTCAGGATATAGACTGTTGCATATTTTAGATGTTCATGAATTAGCATCATAGACAATATGAAATTATATAAAAAAGAAAAAAAACGATTAGTATCCAATTCCTTCACTAACTTTATTTCCAAATGTCACTCTCTCTCTCTCTCGCTCTCTCTCTACACACACACACACACACACAGACACACACATCCATGTTTTGCTCAAGGGGTGCCTGAATTCCCACTGAGAGAATAATCCTCTCTTCTGCCCATTTCAGTTTCATGTACACAAGCACAAAATGTTAATAAGTCTTTGATTACAGCACTATCAAACTTGTCAAGGAAACAAAATAAGTTCTAACATTTCTTTTGTATACAGTAAGTGTTTGTTCTCCTTCCCGGCAAACTCAAAATAATTGACTTGAAGTGCTAATACGGACAGGTTTATGCATTCTGGTTCTGCACAGCGCACAATTAATTAGAAGAATCAATGTCCCTTTAAAGGCTCAGGAGACCATTTAATCCAAGCTCAATACCACCAGAAACACTGGATGGAGAGGGAGACAGGAGGGAAAAAAAAAAATCAATGGCTATTTGTGATTCCTGAGTATGTATTAAACCAGACATGTCTAACTGGTTCATTTGCACTTGAAAGCAGCCATCTGGAGCAGCAAGCTTGGCTTAAGCAGATATGATTACTAATAATGTGATATCCTCGTACACTGGCCCTATTCAGACAGCCTATTCCCACAACTGGCATTAAATAGCACGGACCTTAATGCCACAGTCAGAAACGCTCCATGTTCTTATGAGGCTCAAAAAGGGATTAGTAAAAGAGCATGCAGTAAGGACCTGACACTCAGATCTCAACCTCGGATAACAATGGTGAAGCCCCCCAGAGACCGACACATTTCACACTCTGTTTGCAGCTTATGAGGGGTTTGGACAATACACTGCTGCTGCATTAAATATTAAATGCTTATTAAAAAAAAGGAGAACTGAATAGTAACGAGATTTGAATGTTTTCACAGTGTTTCCTTTCCAAGCTGCATGGTCCCCGCAGGTCCCTGTGTGTCACTGTGATTGCATTAGTTGAGTCTGTAAGTGGGCACATGGAGTTGATGGTGGCGATACTGGGATTGTAACAGCATGGCTTACAGCTGCTGCTCACAAATGTCACTCCTAGCAAGGTTTTTTCTGCTTTTATTCAGTTAATTGAGAATTAACTTTAAAAATGTGTCTACACAGAAAATACATTCTAATTATTAATAAATGATTATTAACTCTGTACCTTTAATTGCAGGTTATTGATATGACACTGAATTGATGTCAAACCTGAAACAATTGCTTGTAGCGGGGAAGAAAAGCAATTTGAAGCATTTTGCAAAGTACCTGCTGTAGCTGGGGCCCAGTTATTGTCTTCACAAATTCACCATGAAATCAGTTATTACATTTGACAGGAGTGTGCACATGAACAACCCCCAGCCCAGTTAAAAGGTCAAAACAAACACTGGCCATCATAAAAATAAGATATGCAAGTCACATTTGTGTGTTACCCATCCATGAAACAGTCCTTATTTGAAGAATTTCACACTTTATTTAACTTGCCGCTTTATATCACTGTCACATGCCTGCAGTGGCTTGGGGATTTGGCAACAGAGAGCTCTAAGCTAACAGCACACTCTATAGATCTGATAAATGCCTGGTGAGGTGAAGCAGTGCTACCTCGGAGCGACTGCGCTAAGCCACGAGCAAGAACCACCATCAGCCAGTTAAGACACATTGTGATAAAGATATGCACAGCTGGAGCAGAATGGCAGTGTTTAGAGCCAGAATCAGCTGGCTTGTCAGGAGTAGTGCTGGAGTGTGTGCAGTAATTTCTTCCCCTGAGTAAAGGTGAAGAGCAGTTTGCAGTAGGAGCTGTGTGGTGACTGTCAGCTCCACTGATCACAGGAGACTTCCCCTCATCTCCTCTGGCACCCTGACTGCTCACCTTGACAGCGTTCTCGCTGCCTTCCTCTTTAAAATCCTGGAATTTCATTACTTCCGCCATAATGAAGCCCTTCTCAAAGTCTGTGTGGATCTTCCCCGCGGCCTGTGGAGCCTTAGTTCCTTTCTGTCACAAGGAAGGAAAAGAGAGGACAAATGAATTGTTTTGGAGAAGATGGATTACAGCATGCGAGCGACATGGTGTTTGATAGGGTGATAGCGTTGTGAGCATCACTCTGGGGTGTTTTCAGTTGGGGGTATTCTTGCCTCAGTCCTGATTTCTGGATAGCTTTCCACTTGGCTGTGCCCTGCTAGGGCGGCCTGGACACCGATAAGGACCCAGCACTGCTATCAATGCCTTCTGATTCCCATTCCGTGGTGGTATTGATTTCTGTCCAAGCAATCTTGCCTCATTGTGGGTCGCTGCTCAGCTCTCTGGTCATGACAGCAAGAAGACCTGGTGTTGCAGTGAGAGGCCGGAGTGGTGCAGACCTCACTGCATCAGGCTGCGCTACTGCGCTACTCCAGAGTTTGGTAATTCAAATCCAAACATCTAATAATATTTCACAACTGCAGATGCACGGCTGTGAAACTGCTTTTGATGGTTTTTAAATTGACTTGAAATAGACAGTGATGATTTTATCTTCAAAACATACATTACAATATGCCCCTGTTGTTATTTCAATCCAATTTAAAAAGTAAAAGCACAAAATAACAATTTGATAGTTTTATAAATTCTTTGTTCCCCCGAATTCTCTTTAACACTCTGAGACACAACTGGTGACTGATAAAATGTGCAATTTATATGCACTGAAATAATGCTGGGCGGAAATGACAAATGACCCAAATAAGTGACGTGGCTGCTGTGTATCATTATGACTCCTGCCTGTCGACCTGCTCGCTCTCTCTCTGCTCTGCAGCTCTGTGCTCAGGAACTGTTGAGCAGTTTTAATTATGTATATAATCAGGTTGGGGTCAACATATTTCATGCCAAAAGAATGATGCGTATTTAATGACTCTAATACATTACCATCTCTTTGCAATCTCATTGACGGAGTGCTTGTGAGTTTAACTACCATTAATCAGCATCAAGGTTTGTCTATCTGGAGAAAAATAGATTAAGGGAGGGATTTTTTTCATATGGCGCATTACAAGAGAGCCACATTGTCCCAGTTAAGAGCTATGCAGAGCAGCCTGATAGATAATGGTCACCTCGAGGCTGCCTAATAAAGCATGTTAAAGGACTTAGGAACACGACATTACTGAGTGTAGTTTTTACAATGCAAGATGTATTGGCTTAATATAGTTACCCACTGATGCTTACCTGACTAAATGCCCCTCACACACAATCAAGGCTGGTTGTAATCAGTTATGCCGAGGAGGACAGGCGTGTTTTTGAGGATGCCTTTGAAGTGTTTGGAGACTTTTTTTTTCGTAAACAGCGAGGACATCAGTCATGCTGAGACCAGCGTGCGTTTCAACACGGTGATGTCATCCGACTTAACTGTAATGTGTCCTGTGTTAAAGCAGACGGAGTGAGCTCACTTCCCCTGTGGCCTGTAAAAATATTTACCAACGTCTCCGTTTGCATGTGTTTCATGTCATTCAAACAATACCTTTAATATTAATATAAAACCTTGGATAATTAGACTTATTTAGAGATGTATTACTTTTTCATGCTTCAGCCTTACTTTGTCTTCTAAAGAATTTGGACATTTACTGGAGTTTCATTAAATTGATTAAATTTGCATTTGTGATCAAAATGTGAATGTTTGTCAAAAGCTTCAGCACTGGGCCTCCTGTTCACAGGCGGTCTGAGCCTCATACTGTAGATAACTGCAATGCTTTGTGTTCATACCCAACCAGGGGGTTTGTTGCATGTTATTTCCTTGGCTTTCACTTCTTTAACTTGCTGTTTTTTTTCCCTTTTTTGTCAAACCACCTTATAAAAGCAAAAACACCCTGAAATCCTCTTCAAAAAGAAGCACACAGCGTGAGTTACTGAATTATTATGTGTTGCAAAACAACACAGAAATATCAGAAGCTGTGTATCATCTTTACATATCCTCCTGTGAGCTAACTTGTTAAGTCATAACTGCATATACTGCATCACAGTGGGATTTATAAGGGGGAAAATGTTTTGACTAATGCTTTGTTTTTTGTCGGAAATGCGTGGATATCTAGTCAGGGTTCATACCGAGTTAGTTCAGTTCACTACAGCCTCCTTTAAACAAAAGCACTTCAAGAAACTGAAATGAATTTGTTAAGCATGAGGTTTGTTTTAATAATGAAGTGTTAACAGTTTCTGTCTGAACACCAAGACCAGGGTCTGGGCACTCAATTCAATGCTAATGCTATTTATTTCAGTCAGTACACACTTAACTATAGCCAAGCTAAAAATTGAAAATGCCATATAAGAAGCATCATGAAAGGTTTGTTAATGTGCTTCATTTTATATTACTGATTTTTAAAAGTTGAAAGTCTTTTGTGGGCTGATGTGAAATCAATGTATTATTATGTAGCATTTATTATTTGCTGTTGTCCAGAAATTGAAATAGATTGAATTAGAAATATCAGTCTTAAGTCTGTTTATCCACAATTCACATTCTTGGTCTGTCACGTTGATTTATCACATGAAGAAGATAAAACGTCATACATCTCTAGGGATTTTAAAACGTACTTGTAGAGGAGGATACAAAGACAAGACCTTAAAAAACATAATTGGAGGCTTTTACAAACCTCTAGAAAATGAAAACTGTTGTGTCATGTCAGACATCTGTCATGCACACACACACACAGCCTCTTATGTGCACTCAGTAAGCAGATTATTACATACACCTATAGCTATGCTAACTAATGCAGTCTAATAGAAAACCCTGCATCGGGAAGGTTATAATGTTCAGTTCAGAGGTGTTGATAATGATTTTGGAGGATAATCTCTGTGGTGACGGGTTGGACAAAATAATAGAAACAAATGTCAGTCTAATGCACTTCAGCTCAACGGCTACATGAAATGTTGTCTATACAATGATAACACAGTATAATCACAGTGTAAACACAAAGTTTTAGCTAGGTGTACCTAATAAACTCACAACTGAGTGTGTGTCCTCTAAGCAGAATCTGATTGTGGCTCCCTCACTGAGTCGTATCTGTCAATATTGCTTCAATAATAAGAAACATAATTTACAGCAGTCTATTCAACAAAGATATTGAACATATCTTATGAGGGAATTTGGAAAACCTCTCGACTATTTGTCACTGAAGAGCCTTACATTCAGGGAATAAAATCTTATTGATCTTCTAAGTGAAAATGTCTTTGAAAATTGCTTTTGGAAAATGTACCTCCAAGTTATGTTTACGGGTCTGAAAGCTTTCTGCGCTGTAACAGTTTGATTTCAAAATTGAAAACCCTTGAAAAATGTGATGGGATAAAAGAAGAGATATGATTAAATCCAACAGGATGCAACCAAAATATTTAGTGTCTTCTTTTAAAAAAAGTTTCTCTAAATTTTACTTTGCAGTATTAGACCAACTACATAGGATGTAATGTAAGAAGCTCCTGACAGCTCAAACACCTTATTATATCTGCACTAAATTCTGAGGTTTGCATCTGAAAAACAAGCAAAAAAAAACCAAACAAACAAAAAAAGCACAACAGCAGCATGCAAAGCCAACATCTGTATTGATGTAAGTCCTGTGATCCCGTCGCACAAAGCTCTTGGCGGGCTGGGCTCAGTAAACTGAGACACACAGGGAGGGAGGAGCCCCCAGCAAGGCCCACGAACAGTCGAATGAAAAGCGACATCAATTTTGGCACAGACAACCTCCGTCACACAGATTAGGCAGGCACAATGCACAGGCTCCTTATCTCCAGCGGCAGGAGGAGGGCAGGCAGATCTGCACAGGATGGAAACATTCTCATGGACGTAATGGGCAAAATCAATTGTTGCCCTCCTCAATCAATGTAGCCCCCACTTTCACTGTTCAGCAGCTCACCAGTAATTGAAGTTATCCTTGGCCTGTAATGACTAGCTAAGGCACAACCATGACAAGTTGAAACCAAGTTGAAAGTGTGTGATATCAGTGAGGGTGCCAGCAGAGTGGAACGTGGGACACTGTGTGTGTGTTTCTTTGTGTGTGTGTCTGTGTATGTGTGTATGTGGACATGTGGTACACACCCTCACACTCTCTGCATGTATGTGCACAGCAGGCAGCTGGCTCTTACCCGAATGGTCCATGCACGGACCTCATCTGGTCCAGCAGTGAAGAAGTACTCCAGCTGCAGGGCGGCGTAGCCTGTCTTGATGATCCTGCTCAGGGAGCTGGCGGAGAGAAATTTCAGCTTGAATCAGGGGGTCTGAACTGTTTAAGTATTCTTTATCACCACCGATGCCTCGACAAAGTTCACTTCGGTGGCAAGGCCCCATTCATTCCAATATAAACTCATTAAGTGAATAAGATGGGTCACTTCGTTTCACATAAGACATTCAACTCTCCAATGGTTTCTTTGATTAATTAGAAAGCCTGTAGACTCATTTAGCATTTTTAAGAATTCAACCCGATGCCTCGTTCTGCGCTGAGAGAAGAAAAAAAAATCTGCTGTCACAATTTTTCTCTCCATAGAGGTTTTCACACGAGAACAATAAACCCAAAATGCCCAAGTTATAATTATACCTACAGATGACAGATGACAGTTAAAAACTTAATTTAGAGGAAAACCCTTTGACTGAGTTGTTCAGTAAGAAGAGGGATCCTTTGCTTTATAATGGTAATTACTCTGCCATTTATTATTCTATCAGCACATGCAATTAAAGGAGTGCATGGAGGACACAGCTGATAATAAAGTGTGGGGAGACTGAATGCTAATTAACCTCTGTGTCTTGTGCTCCGTGCAGTACTTCTGCCTCTCCTCTTCACTCATGTCCTGTAGCTGGCTCTCCAGGCCGCCGCTGAAGGGGATGACCAAGGCTCCAGGGTCGTGACTGTCCACCCACTCCTTGATTTTCACCAGCCTGGTAAAAAAAAAAAAAAAAGGAAAAAAAAGAGAGCAGGGACAAAACTAGTTGGAGGACTTGATTAAAACAAAAGTATTTGTTATCTGCTGGTCTATGCATATTCATGAGAGCAGCTGAACATATGAGTGTTTGCAGGAGACTGCACTCCAAAGGTGGCCTTTCTTTCACAGAGTTTGACTTTCTTTCCACAGAAGTTTCCAACTGAACGTTTGATTTGACATGTGCTCTTCGCAAAGAGCAGATCCACAGATTTAATATGGCCTTCAAAAGTTGTGGTGAAAAAAGTCTTTAGATCTTTTAATACACAAGTAATAGTTATAATATAACAATGTGCAAATACTTACTTTTGGCATTGTTATATATACTTACTTTTAAACTTCAGTAAAAGTAAGGTTGAATCTGCAAAAAATTATATTTCTAAAGCCATTTCAGTGATTTGAAAAACAATCTGCCATTGCAGTAAAAATATCTGAAGCTGTTTTTAGTTTAAATCACCTTGTCTGATAAATATTAAGGAAAGAAGAACATGCCTCTTGAACCAAAAACAATAAAGTGGATTGCCATGGAAAATGAAAAGCATCTTTGGAAAATTGAAAAAACAAAATTCTTAGTGCACCTGTGGAAAATAGGCTTTAAGGAGTGAATCATGAAGTAGCATCAAATAGGAAACAGTAAGTATTAGTGAGTGCACAAACTTAGTTGCGCACGTGCGCACATACACACACACACACACACACACACACACACACACACACACACACACACACACACACACATATAAATATACAGCTCTTTTGTTGTTACCTAATGTTTC
>OMNW01020300.1:22342-40494 GCA_900303245.1 Selene dorsalis
GGGGGTAATGGTGTTTTTTTTTTTTTTCCTTTTTTTTGTGGGAGGGGGGCAAACATCAGAAATTCAAACTGTAACCCAGAGGAGTACATTCTACATCACCCAAAATAATTCTCTATATGGGGTATCCATGCTGTCATTCACGGCAGTTGACTGGGCGAGAGAAAATAAGGGGGCTGAGGGGGGAGAGTGGGGGGAGACATCACGATGTGACAATTGTGACAAGAGCAGGCAAAGTGTAGCGCCAAAGAACACCACACGGATTTCTACATCTCTTCTTTTTTTCCAGGATGACAGCTTAATGTCTACCACATGCAATATTTATTCTCATCGTGTGTCAGACTGTCTAGCTGTCCTAGGGAGTACAAAGAATGCCACTTATTAGAATAAAAGCAGAAGGAAGGTAATCAAGGACATATGTAACATCAGCCAATCATGCCCCCTTCCAATCCGGTATCTTTTTTTTTCCTTCTTCTTCTTCTTCTTCTACTTCTTTTTTTTCTCCCCCATTCACAACAATTCAACAATAATCCTGATAATAAGCATTCAGGAGCTGTATGTGGTAACACTAAATTCATTTATTTGTCTCATTAGAGCTGCCAAGGCTGCAGACTACTATGGCATTTGTGCTCACTCTTAACCTTATCACAAAGATAATAAAAAGCACAACTCAACAAAGCCAGAGCTTTCAAAATGTATCATTAGACAAACTTGAGACTAGCAGATATTTCTTTTTATGTCTGCACTGTCAAAGCTACAGGTTTTACAGGGGAGCAATTCCCAGGGTCCCCTCTAAAAGAAAGCGAGCATGTTGTCCTGCTACAGAGGTGTCCCCATACATTATGAGCTGCTGGAGACTCACTCAGGGTCCAACATCCTTGGGTTTGGGCCTGATAAATGAGAGAAGTGCCAATCTGTACTGGATTTTGTGTAGCAAACTGATTTCTCACAGGGTCATTAAAGGAGTCTCCGTTAGTCTCAAGTTTAGGGTCTGTCTCATTATTTACAGCAACAGTGTTGCATTTTCACCACCAGGACACAACAAAGACAACTGGGTGACATGTGACATGTTAACAGTGGCCTTTCATTACCAGGAGAGGGGACAGTCAATAACCAGACTAACTGTACCGACAGGACTTTATTAGCACCATCTGTTTCAGTTTTACCATACAACCTCTCCTGTTGTTTTCTCTCATAGAAAGCTCGCTAAAGGCATCCATTAGGACTGACTGCAGGCAGTAGCGCACACATCTTACCATGGGAAAGTGTTTCCCAGGATCTCACACTGCAAGAGCAGAGAGTGGACGATCGTGCATAACATAAAAAGGAGCGAGTCATCATACATCTCCCGCATGGCTTTGAAAAGTCAACTCTAACTCCCTAGATAGTAGTTCCTAAAAACTTGGATGGAGCCAGTGGTTTTGCACTCAATAAAGTTTCAGTTGTGTTTATGGGAATTATGGTTTGGAGTAGCTGAAGTGGGCTGCAGTGACTGCTTTCATGGAGTGGCTTTCAGTGAATCATAATAGTCACCCCCCTCCTCCCTCCTTCATCTCAGTTTTTCTTCTGTCTGTAACTCTTGACGGATGCTCAGCAATAGCTGGCTGTTTATCAAAAATGATCCAAAAAATAATAAAAATAAGAAATACAAAATGCATGCTTAACTTATTAGAGAGTTGCTTCAGAACCGAAAAAGAAGAATGGATTTTACAAAATAAAAGTCTGTGCACATGAAAGAGCTTTTCCTCCATGTTCTGTTTGAAGAAAGCCTGGGAAAAATAGGTGTGAACTCTCAAAACAGAGCGTCCACTCAGTGACATGCTGCTGCTCCTGTCATGGCTTCCTTTACTTTAATTGTCAAAGCTCCTCCTACAGGCCAACAATAGCAACTAACAGGCATTTTGATGTTGTTCTCGTTCTTTAACTGTGGTTGGATTTCTTTTTTTACTTTACACTTTACAGATGCCACCTCATGTTTTCTAGGATAAGGCTGATTTTCTTTTACATTTACATTAAATATATTCTCAATATAAACTCCAGCAAGTGTTAATCTCTTAATAGTCCCCTCCCACTTGTTCATGCTAAGGATATAACTCTAAAAAAAGAAAAAAAGATATACATGGTTTAATTTTCTTTTTTAAGTGTGAATGATTTCTTAAAGCAAACACTACTCAAGCAGGAGTAAACAGTGAATTTGTCAGGGGACTATTTTCCACCGCAGATTGATACACATTATGTCTGGGAATGAGTATTTATGGCAGCGAGGCAGAGTATGTGGGATTGTCTCAAAATAAAGTACAGCGTCCACATTCACTGCGATAAAGGAACAAGTCGCTCAGTGCATCTGCGTGACTGATGTGTTTTTACTAGTTTTCCGACAACAATGGATCTCTGAGGCACAGAGGAATAAACTACGTCAGGCTCTGGGTGCACAAACAATATTGTAGAATCAATACACTGTTGGATTTATCAACAATAGGAAAAATACTGAGCACTTCCGGCTTTATCCTTTTACTTGTAACAAACGAAGAGACGGTGATTCAGTTTCTTGCTCAACGACACTACAATATAGCTGTTTGTTGAGATCAGACTGGGATTTGTTACACAAAGATATGTCACTGAGAAAAACCACTTGTTGTCCTCACGCAGACGACCTTTTCAAATTAGATAAGATTATTAACATGACATACAATATTTTTGTTTCTTTTCTTTTTCTTTTTCTTTTTAATTACACCACATCTGACAATTATGTTAAGTCGAGGTCAGTTCATGTGGCAGGATATAAAGATTAAAAATGATGACCTGTGGGACAGCTGTTGTGTATAAAAGTTGCAGTTGTGGTTTTTGTGCCATGTACTGAGACAGAGCTAATGTAACACAGGTTAGTGGAAATAATGTTCAAAGAGACAAAGTAATGAATAAGTTTGAATTGAGGTAATAACAAGACTGAAGGCAATTCAGTGCAGTTCAATTATAGACATGCACACACACATACACATATATATACATATGTATATGGACATGTATATACACACACACACACACACACAGTTAATAAAAGCTTCAAGCAATAGTACCCTGCAGTTCTTACGCTTACCAGGAGAACCCACACCACAGAGGCACTCACAGGCAGGTCACACTTGCTAGTTTCCTTAAAGGTCAACTCATCTACTTAAGAGGCACCAATTTACTTTAATGCACATTGTCCAAAAAAAAAGAAGATGAAAAAAAAATTCAAGAAAGAAAATCATCATTGCATATCTGGAGTGCTGTCTGTGTCTTTTGGCTTTATACAATGTGACTGCTCTTAGTTTGCTGAGGTGCATAAAATCAATGTCTGATAACAAATCTATTAAAAGAAATACAGACTGATAAAGATGATGGCGCTGCTTAAAAAAGTATGACAAGTGAAAACACACCAATACTGGGGCAGTTGCACTACCACATCACATCATCAGCAGTGCTCTAATGACCCTCTCTAAACACACAAACTATGTTATGTGACGCGGAGAAATAGTCTTCCAGGCAGCTCACTGACGCCGGGGAAAGAGGAGAAAGCCTCTTGATAGACTCTTGTAGATGCCATTCCCTATCACGCAATGCCTCTCAGTCATAAACACATGACAAATGCGGCCTTAATCATTTTTTACGAGCGGGGATGTGCAGGGGGCAGTGCATGGCTAGAGGGGAGAGGGGAGCGGCGAGCAGCAGGCGGCCCCCTCTGCACAGAGGAGAGGGCTGTGTGGTAAAGTCTCCTTTGGAACATCACTCGGCCAGCGAGCCTTTGATCTCCACACCGCAATTACGCCAGCATCCAAATGAGCATGGAGTCGCCTCTGAAACAGACTTCAAACATGCACATGTACGCATTCTCATACACATACACTGTATAGGATTGGAGCCATGTGCTCCTCTCAACAGTAAATGATGTACTGTCTCCAACAGAGAACCTGGGGATGAAAGGAGGCCTTGCTCCTCGTCTGATCCCTCCATTAATGATGGCTTGCTAAAGCTAATACTGTGTATTCTTGTCTAAACAAGGGCAGCTTGGTATGTGGTTCCCATACTCTAAACAGGATGATCTTGGTTAACAATGAACTGTTTTTGGAGGCTCAAAAGGTCTGATAAAACTACCGTAATTGCCCATTTGTGTTGAAGAAAATGATGCAGTATTCAATAGTATTCTCCTAAATGTCTCAACAAGTGTCTACGATTAAATAATGTTTGGTGGAGCATGTTGCTAAAATAAATAAAATCAAGCTAAAGCCTGACTGGCAGCTTGCACACAACAAAACACAACAAACATAAAGCAGTGCCTTAGAAATGGCCTGAATCGGTGTCCTGAGAGACACTGATAAAATTGGCTTATTTGCCTCATTCTAGGAGTCGCCCCTCTTTTCCTCCACACATTAAAGCTGAGATTGCAATTTGTCTTGCTGTTTGCTTTGAATAGTCCTTAACCGTATCATCATCTCAACTGTGCTGCTGGAAAAACACGGGAGCATGGCGACAGCCAAATGGCAGTCTGGCGTCTCTGCTGCAGACTAGCTGCCATTAGGGCTGAGAGCAGCATTTATTGTACAATTAGGGCCAACTAGATCTACCTGTAATCATCTCCATACAGGTGTGAGCTCCTCTCTGGACAAGGGAAGTGACTCATCACTTGTCAAACATCAACACTTTGATGTCGGCATTGTTCACCGTGGAGCCCTCAGGACACCTGAGCACTACAGTTTGCCTGTTTAAAACACATGAAGATTTATTGCGTTTCAGAAAACACACAGACACACACTCACATACACACACACGCAACATGAAAAAAAAAAGCTCTCTTCCTACTGATGACGGATGTTCCACATACCATGAATCATTTGATTTATGAGTTCTCCTCCTCCTCCTTCCCCCACCGTCTGACAGTCATACTTTTGTGTCAGGAACATTTTAACAAACAGTCACAGGTAAACAACTTCCCTTGTAATACAATGCTGCCAACTAAAGCACTAAAAACAAAATTTTAAGAAGAACTGACACTACAAGCCTTGAGGGCAATTGGAAAAGTGTGATAACAATCCACAAGTTGGTGTTATTGACAAAACGGCTGTACTGTGGAAAAGTAGCCCTTTCAGCTTTAATGGATGTCTAACACCAGCCTTCTAGATCATCTCTCACTGTGGCCAGATGACAACATTACTATGAAAAGTGTTTTGTAACAGAGCAGATGATAGTACAGCTGCAAACACACTGAAGAAGTTTATATTAGTGCATTAAAGGTCATCCTGAGTGAATTCACATTATAAAAAGAGTTGCACCTGCAAAGTAAAAAGCACAAATCCCTTTGTATTAGCATTAAAACACACATGCACACACACACACACACACGTGCATACCTAACACACAAAAAGCCTCAGCCTTGAAGTGATCTGTGGGAATTTCGTGGCTGTAAACTGAATCTTGTAATGCTACTTGGGAAACATAAGTGATGACAAATATTTGAAGCCAAGTTATTCGCTGCCTCCAGATGATATTAATTATTGTTTGGCTCTGACTGTACACATGTTTTTTCATTATCACTCTTTTTGATAATGCGTGGAAATTAGATATTTTGATGGATAATTAAGACCATATGCTAGTATGTGCTTAATGAAGTGGAGTGGTGGTTGGGGGTTTGCAGAGCTGGATGTCGTGTTTGAGCTTACTTAGTGTCACCTCCAGGCAGATCCTCTCAAAATAAGATATGACCGCTTCTGTCAGCAGGACACCACAGTCAGAGGAAGGTAACACACACACACACCCCAGCACATGCAGACCCATGCACACACACTTTAATAGCTGAAATGCAGTTTCAGTTGAGGTTACTAGAAGTCATCATTGCCCTTTGCATGAGTAGAGGAAAAGCTCTTTGGTGATGACTCATCAGTGCAACGAGTCAACTCCTGCCCATCCTTGAAGCACTTACCATTTGTTCTTTCTCCTGATGTAGTCTTTCTCCGAGAGGTTAACAAGGTAAATCATTGGTTTGGATGTCAAAAACAAGTATTTGTTCAACACTTCGATCTGTGATGAAGACAGACAAGGCAAGTATTGAGAAGCCAAACTTTCCAAAGCAACAGCACAGACACAGATAGAGATGAGTCAAGCTAAAAACAAAATTGGAGTCTGGTGTATACACCCTCTGTGGGAAGTGACTATAAAGCCTTTACATTGTGGTCAGCATGGCCAGATGTCATTAGCTTGCACAAAAGTACAGTCAAAATACAGGCAACAACAGACTGTGTATTATATTAATTTGTGATTTGCATAGAAGACCTGCTGCTCGAGAGGGAGAAGAAAAAAACTACAGCGAAAGAAACTGCAGTTGTAATTTTGGATCAGATAAAAAAAAGATTCAAAAGATAAATCACATTAATATATTGGACTGTCACATCAAAGGCTTACCTCCTTGTCGTTCCAGTCATGATAGTAGCGGACATGTTTCTTTTCATCCACTACCCAGCTCTTGATTTTGCACATAACGTCCTGTTTGGGGTTAAAAGAGAATGAACAAGAAGCCATTAAAGGAGATGAAAAAGAATATAAACCCAGCAGGGTATGGGGTAATTATTTCCTAAATGCATGGCATCCTGATGCCAAAATGAACAATGGCTGTGCTCGCATTCAAGCAGGAGTGGCCTGGCTTTGACGGGGATGGCATGCACAAGACCCCCTTCCCTCCTTTAAATCATGACAAAATGCCTTCTGGGGTGTCTCGCTCAGAGTCACAGTTTTATACATCAATATTCCATCGGGACTGTTTAATGAGAAGGATAGAGAGAGGAGACAAAATTGGAAAGAGCAGGAAACTAATTGGAAGTTGGTTAGTTAGGTGTAAATTATTGGTCCCTCTTCAGGCACTTTGCAGAACGTAGTCACACTGAATAAGTGCTAGCGAGGTACAGAACAAATTATTAACTGTTTCCTCTGGAGAAAATATTGAGCATTTGCAGCTATGTATGCCACATTCATTACTGAGGTACTTGTGGGTTGAGACCACAGGCAAGACTGGGTCTTGACAGGATCTGGAAGCGGAAAAGGGTGGGAAAATGGGAGGGAGGTAGTTATAAAATTTGTAATAAAGAAATTGAGCCTATTATTGTTGATCCAGCCCCACAGAAATTAGCGGAACACATTCTTTTTGTTCCTGTCAACTTGACCTCCCCCTTCATATAAAAACTCCCCCACCCCCTGCAACACTCCCCCTACCTCCTTTTCCCTCCCCAAACCCTTGCAGCACTTCACAATCACACTCCCTTTTGAAAGAACTGAGGAAAAAATCCTGCCAGAGCCTCAATTACACAATGGCAGAAAAAGCTCCACACACTGACCCCCAGCCAGCTGCATTCACTCTCTGCACATCTCTCTCCACAGGAATTCTAAAGGCCTTTTAGTCAGGCAGCCAGAGTGCAGCCAGCGGGAGAGAGCGCAGGAAGAGCTGCATACACTCCGCCCGCGCCGGCCCAAGTCTTCACAGAGAGATTAATCATCTGTGAAATGGAAACAGCAAACGGCCGGTGACACAGGCTGAACCCGCTCCAGGTTTCCCTCATCAGCTCGCAGCCGCCGTGCAGTGTTCCTCTAACAGGCAGGTGTTAATAAAAGGCATATAGGTCCCACAGGGGTCAAACACATACGCCTGCCACCATGAAGCGCCACTGGTGGCCCGGCTTCTTATTATTGTTTTGTAAGGATAGGGATTTTGAGGATTCATATGAACAAAAGGCGGTGAAACATTGTTCTTGTAAACACAGCACCAGCAAAATGGATTTAAATGTTTATAACAATGCATACATTTGAGCGTTATGCTCCTGCATGCAAATACATTTAGCTCAAAGTCACAATGAAATTATATTCAGTATCTCTTCAAGGCTGACAGCAGAATTTTACTACAATAACCCGTTTTACAGTAAATTCTTTCTTTTTTTTCAAACAAAATCATATTGTCTTTATTACAATCTCTGCAGCAGCAAATGCATAAAATTCAAACTCATATCATTATCAATATACATTTTTTTTTCTTTTGCATTTATTTGCTCCCTACCTATCAGATAACCTCAGATATCTATATTCTTAGCTGACTGTTAATCCTCTCCTTGTGTATTCTGTCTCACCCCAATGTCCTGTTTCAGTAAGAAGTACATTAAATCAAGCTTCTCATCAAAACATTTCATGTTTCATTGGCGTCACAAGCCGATGAATATATATATATATATAAACACAATGTATCACACGATACTGCATAATCATGTACAAATATGCACAGCAGTGTTCCATAAAAACTATGTAATACTGTTTCTTTGTCTTGCATAACAAGTCACAGCGCAATGCCTCCTCTCTGTACTTTCATTTCAAAATACAAAAGTACATTAACTGAGGGGTTAATTAAATCGAACTGCATTTATATATTTATCATTCACAATATTTTATTGAGACATAGTGACTTGTGGGTTTTTTTCATGACAGTTTTCAGACAACATTCATGTTTGAATCTAATTTTGTATTTCTGTGTAAGTTGATGGAAACATCTGTGTCCACTAAACCGACTCTGCAAGGGTTGAGTGTTGCGTCAACTTGAATCATATCAGATACCTAACTGAAGTGACAGTAACCAGATATCTAAAATCTGGTTAAATACGTTTCTGTTTCATGTCAGTGCCATTTTGAAAATCTACAACAAGCAACATGATTTCAAATGTCTCAGCAGATCAATCTAAATAGTTGCACCGAATTTTGCTTTTATTGTACAGCATCTTGTGGCTCCACAAAAGAAAGTACAGACACAGCTGTTTTTTTTAAACTGTGTTTTTAGATGTATGATTGATGCACATGGTCTGCATATAGATACTGACATAAACGTGTGTATATGTGTGTGTGCACACAGCTGAGCGTGTCAAACACCAGGCCCAGTCTGTGAGACAATCACACAATCCCCCCCACCCACCGACCACCACCACCACCATCTAAAAGCTTGGTACAGCCTTTGAGAAGCACCATTCTTTGCCATCTAAAGAGGTCTTCTATAGATTGTCACTTGCCGACGTGTGCGCAACCTTTGACAAGTAATGTAGATCATTTTTATTCATTGCCTAAAATTGTTAGCAATTATGTGCGTAAGCGGCCACCTGCCTAGCCTGAATGGCTCCTGTCTGTGGGGCTACAGGGGTGTGGGGAAGTGCTGTTGGCTGCAAGGATGGGGTGGGGTGTGGAGGGTGTTTGAGGAGAAGGAGGAGGAGGAGTGGGGGGAGTTGAGTCTGAGGGGAACCAACCAGGCAGGCCTCTGCAGCAGGTGAAATAGCCCCTCTCGTTAGTGTAATGAGTGGTCAGAGCCTCGGTGTGTTGGGGCCTGAAATTGGGCATGCCGCTCCAAGTGAGAGGCCAGATCTCCTCGCGTGCTGGGCCTATCTTATCCCTCTCCGATGATGGAGGGGGCATCGTGAGACATTTACAGCTAAATCGTTGCTAAAGTTGGGTGCTAAGCCTCATTACCTTAACAATATGACCACCTGAATGTGTGTGCATCCACATGCATTTTGATCTGACAGCGAGGATATGGATTTTCTTTTTCTGATCTCACCCTGCGTTCTGCCCTGCACCTCATTGCATATAACCGAGAATCCTATGTCAGGGAACGTTCTAAACATTTACGGTATTCATAGCGAGGTGTATGGCACATGTGTCACCCACTGTATGGCCTTGTACAATTTCCAAGCTGCTGTAGGTGTATAAGCATGAGTACGAGCTGTGCCATGATTTGAGTATTACTTTAGATGAAAAGAGCTGTGTGGAAACACTTTCATTAGCCCAGTGCTGTGACCCAGGGTCAGCAGCTGAATAAGTAACTCTCTATTAATGATTTCTACAGCAGAAAACCCCTGACCCCTGATCACTTTCAATCTCAGAAAGGGAAAAAAATGGGGCAGGGGGAGGGGTGAGACCTATTGGAGGGAGATTAAAAAAAACATACTTTTTTTTCTTCCTGGCCATGTGTGTGGGAGGGTTATTATTTGTGCCTTGCTGTGAGGGAGAGCAAAGGGCCTGCTGGGACATTGACTCACATATTCTGGTTTGAGTTTCTTGTCACCGCCTCTAATGGCCGTCTTCTCCAGCTTGTCAATAACAGGGCCGATCATCTCCTCATCCTTCAGTCTCAGCTCCTCGTGGATGATCTCCATATCCCTCACTGGGTCCACTGTACCCTCAACATGGATGATATCCTCATCCTCAAAAGCACCTGCAGCGATGGGAAACAAACACAAAGACAAAATCAGCATAGAATTTTTTCTTCTTCTTCTGGAACAAAAACACTGCCTCACATGAACATATATGGTACAAGCGACAGAATCAATGGCATTGATTCCTTGAGATTGACTTTGAAATGGTGATTAGATTTATCCCAGAAAATCGTTGGCATTTGCAGAGAACGTGGGAAAAATAAACATCCATGTGAAAAATCACAGTGGGAGTCACAAAAAAATCAAAAGAAAAATGATAAAATAATTAGGAACATATATTTTCAGTGTCACAACTGAAACCATCTCATAGAGGTCCACCAAAACTGGCTTGAAGTGCATGAAGCAGAGAACTTCTGGTCGTGCATTTACTACTGCCTTAAAACAAAACAAAAAAAAAGCTATTAATGCAAAAATATGGGAAATTAAAAAAAAGTGTCAGAAAAATATCAACAATTTTAAAAGAAAGAGGACAGTCTTCTCCTAATCATTTGCGTCATAGTGGTGGCTGTGCTTGTGATTAGGTAATGAGGCTCTCAGACCATTTAGCCAGCGGCAGCTCTCAGGACTCCCTCTGATTCTCCAGCAGTGCTCAGGGTTAAGGGAGGAGAGGGCAGTGGGGTGGGGGTGTACATCTGTCACATGAGAGTGACAGCCATTCACATTACCACTGGCAACTGTAGTGGACTGTTCTCCTGAATGTTCCTATACATTAAATATGATACACAAATTTAAAAAGCACCAGTGCTACAATATGAAATACAGACTTTAAGTAATTACCCTGCAGTAAATATGTCACTTAAGCTGAAGCACTGTTGGTAAAAGTGTCAGCTGTAAAAGTATTATTACTCATTACACTGTTATATTTTACTATTACATATAATTGGGTGATTATTCCTGATGCAAATAAGTTACTACCTTCTTGTAACAGACCATCAGAGCTATAGTTTGAAATGTGTACTGTGAAAAAGGGACAATTAAGCTATTACTGCACATTATTGTTTTATTCAAGTGCATAAAAGATACACATTTGCATCTAAACTTTAGGTGTAAAATGTCTCATAACTAAATCTGTCTAATTAATTTGGAGTACGAGGTATAATATCCCCTTGTGTGGGAAGAGGAGTAGAACATCGTGAAATTGAAAAGCACAAGAGAAAACAAATACCTCTGATATGAGCTTAGAGGTATAGTTTCCAGGTATATTTGCTATGTATAGTTGGATTTTGAATATATCTACAAACTCTTTCGTATATCAGTCATCAACAGTAACTTATGGAGTATCACACAGTGGCATAATGGGAATGCCACGTCATTCAACAGGGAAACGGATGTCTAAGCAAACGATGACTTAGCGTTAAGTATTGCTGTGTTGAGGGACACTATGTTTGGAATGTGCATGGTTGAGCCACGAAATGTTATCAACAATCCATATTCATGTGCTGACACCTGAGTGTGAGACGGGCTGTTGACAGGTGGGGCCCCACGAGATAATAACGTCACCGCAGTGATTCACATTACCCATCACGACGCTGTCACATCATCTCTCAACAAGTTCAGACAGTGATACATGTAGAAAATGTTGATGATTCATGTGTTTGTGCGTCGTTGTCATGATGGGAAACCACGGCATTCAGGTAAATTTTTACAGAACTGATGTAACTCATGTAACTCAGGAGAAGTTTCTTCAGTATTAAAGTTGTCTCCTGCTCCACTAATCAGATTGGTGTCCCATAATGGTAGGTGTCAGAAACAACAGTAAATTGGCTTTAAGACTGATAATCTTGGTCCACCAGATATATCACTTATATGAGCCCGAGACCTTTCCTCTACTGGCAGCCCAATTTTTGCTTCTGTGATTCAGAGTGAAACACGTCAATAACTGTTTGAATGGTTGCCACGAAATCTGGCACACGTGTGTTCCCAGAGGATAAATCATGATTAGCATGCTAACATGCTACATTATTAGCATTACACCTGCGGAACATCTGCACATCAACATTGTGTTCGTGGCATGTGAATTCAGCACAAGACAGTCTGGCAGAGCTGCTAGCATGTATGCAGTCCCTTAATCTCGTTCAGAGTCCAGCTCTCAATGTTTTTCATTTGTAAAGAACACAAAACAGTAAACTGATCCAATACGAACTCCCCGGTGATCTCCCACATGCGCAGAATATCATATTGTGTTCCACTGCCGGGTTGAGGGGGGATAAGTGCCTGATTTTCCATAGAAGTAAACTACAGAGTTTTTACAATCAAGCATCACTCTTCTAAAACAGATACAGCTCAACAGCTATATGACAGGAGACCAAAAACCCTACACCAGCGGCTTTATTACACATGCAAGTCAACAGAAGCTGTAGACTTTTGTGCAAGCTGTCATCCTGCGCGTTGTCCTCATGGTGAAATGAACTTATCCAATTACTCTTTGCCTAATCAGGCTGTTTTGGTTCCTCTCCTCTTGCAGAGGTACTCCACAGTATAAACAGTTCACTTACGCCACACAGAAAGGGGCTAATCAGTGGAATTATTGTTTTGCTGCTCCAATTTACCAGCTCCCAGTTCAGCACTGATTGGAATGAAAATTTGCCATTGTGTCTGCATGAACCCAGAAAATATAATGCAATGTTAGCTGCAAGAATATACATACATTATAAACAATTACAATGTACAGTTTTGATATACTGTGGAAAAATGCTTAGCAGTCTGTTGCCCAGTTTAGTACTTATTAATTAGGAGCAGAGCACTTTAAAAGAGTTCACATGGTTAATAAATCACTCATGATTGGTGTAAATCACTGTTAATGAAAGCATTAGAAACGGTTATGTGGACAATAATTTTTTTTAAAAACATTTCTTACTTTGTCAAATAAGTAATCAACAGTTGCTGATCATTCTTATATGTCCAAATAATAACAAAAGCTGATAAATGATAAAATTCAAAGAGTCTTTGAAAGGGCAGGAGCAGCTGATCACTCACTATTTAGTCATCAGCTGACACTCTCCTCTGACGACCACATATTCCAAAGTAATTTGCTTTAATTAATTTCGCCTAATTTAACATTCACATCTACTTTACCGCCGTCCCATTCAGGGCTTAGAGCTGGAGAACAAATGCACGAGGTGAAAGAGAGGAGAGAAATCTGAGGGGCAATCTCCACAATTAGTCCTTTAACAACTGGGCCTGGGTAGGGCTCTGTGAAGACAGCTCTTACGAGGCTGCAGCGCCACACAAAGCCACATGCAAGACAGTAAAAACACACAATAAAAAGAAGAAGAAAGAGGTTGGAAAGGCTCAGTCTCAGGAGTCAGGTCCGTCTCTCAATTTAAATGTTGCTGCTTCATTTCAAATAGCGTATGTTTTGAGGACATTATTAACAGGTGCTCCTTTATTGACAGAACAAAAGGATTAGTCTCCAGAGGGTGAGTGGTGTTTAACGGCCTGATTAGGGATCAGTCTAATCTCTGCAAAATTAAGGATTTACAGCAGCACTACATGCTGGCATATCCTGAAGAGACAAAACTCCATGAACTGACATTTTTAA
This sequence comes from Selene dorsalis, assembly GCA_900303245.1. Lineage (NCBI taxonomy): Eukaryota > Metazoa > Chordata > Actinopteri > Carangiformes > Carangidae > Selene > Selene dorsalis. The sequence goes on from OMNW01020300.1 coordinate 36,146, forward strand.
ATGAAAAACATTTTTAAAAAGAAAAATATATATTAAACAGAATGTGTATGATTTACTTTCTTAATATTCTTTATATTAACCTCACCCTTGCACCACAGGTAGGAATGAACAGTATAAACAAAGGAACAAAAGGTGACTTTTAATTAGTTCTCTATTCTTAGTTAGCACAGTTTTAACACCTACAAGCACAGAGCAGGCTCACGCTATCTTATCCCATTACTTTTCTGTCAGGTACACAGACAAGGCAGTCATCTGAGTCAAGCCAAGATCAATACTGATTGAGCTGCTTCCTCTGATGTTGCTACCTGGGAGGATATGTGGTCAACATAATTCAGTTAAATTACAGTATTCATTGACTTCTAACTTCCTGTGCATGTTTTCACATGCAAGATGGGTAAGAGCACATCTAAAGAACTTGCATTCCTCACACTGCTTTTAAAATGTTCATGCAAACCCAGTGCCGCAATTCTCCTGGTATTCAGAGCAGTAAAAGCTATTTTATGAGTCTGTCAGGAAAAGCACATTATGGATGTCTCCACAGCATAAAAAACACTGGCAATACACACAAGGGTATTTATGTTCATTCAGGAGAAATCTTCTTGACATTCATTTTAAGATATGTGAAATTAACAGCTATTTGTAGTATGCTGCCTGTGTAACAGAGTTTGCGGCATATTCAGCCTTGTTTCTTTGCATGGGTCAATTATGGCAAATACACTGTGTGCTAAAAAGCAGTTTCACACCAGAAAATAGTGGGTTTGAGCCCTCCACAGATACACTCATGTTTTCAACATGATCCCATCTTTCATAATAGATCACAGTGAAATCACAGTGCTCGATAGTATGAATCAGTACCGCACAAAGTGTCTCCAATTCCTATGTAATCTACTGTCAGATGTAGTATGTCATACCAAACTGAGTATTAAAGGTGCATCTTTCCACCATGTCTGATATCACTGACAGAAATGTACAGGAAAGCCGTTCAGACAAGCCTGCTCTGTGTGCAGTTGAAAAGTGATTGCATGGGGGAGGTTTCCATTTTCATGAACTCTGACTGAAAACAACAGTGTTAATTCCCTTATCATTAGCTTAACCTCTGTCATTCCATTTATTTTGTTAAACCACGGAGCATGAGAGTGCCTTGATTGAAAGGAACCGTCATATGTGCACCACTGTTGTCCCACATCATTCAGCGAACAAACCTTTTTAGATCCTTAACTACTATAGTGCTGCTGATTGCACAGGCACCAGCAATTTCCTAACCAACCGCCACCTGAACAATGATGTGTTCAGCTTTCAGGCCCTCCAGCCTTTCAAAGGTGAATCATTTCACAGTTTGGAACGAGATCTCCATAGCAACTCCTCTTTGAAGGGTTTAGAATCACCATCCAATAATTCTATGATCATCGGGCCTTGCCATTCCCAGTGGTTCTTTTCACAGTGGACAGGCAAGGGGGGCATGAGGAGGAAGCAGGAAGATTCTACAGTCTATTTCAGGCAATTCATCTTGCAGCCCCATTAGAATTCAAAATATTGCGACCTTCAATCACCGAGCATGTTATCTGGAGCTGTGGCGATCTCCAGTCAAGATGGGTAGACATTTTGCTCTAATCATCCACGATGAGTGGAGGCTGACAAAAATGCTTCATTCTCGCTGAAGCAAAATGCTCATTTAAATGCTGTGACAGCACCTCAGCTCAGCCCGAAAACACACAAAAGGAGGATGATCCCTACAGCTCAATGAGCTAGATGTAGAATGGATGGCAGTATTGGTTAAAACAACAACTAGCATGAACAAAGAACAGGATACAACAAAGGGCAGATTGTTTTTTCTGGCTGATGTACAGTGCCATATTAGTAAAAAAAAATTTCTCTCATAAATAACAACACACAGTAGCAGGACAGGACAGGTGTTAGGACCCTGCTGACCGTCATATAACAAAGAGTCTTTAAGTCTAAGCATGGGGAGCAAAGTCTCTTAATTGCTCCTTATAAACCAGATCATTTTGGAACAATAGAGTAGATCAAACTGAAAATAAGTAAATAATAAACAATATGATGACACGTGATATATACATACTATAGTACACCCAGTATCTGTCATAATATAAAAACACTTATCAGAGTACTCACACTCATTTTAAACACATAACCAGACCATATAAATAAATTGATCATGGAATAAGAGCTGAATTGGGAAAATGTTCAGTATACCATCACTGTATACTGTGATGTTTGCTTCTGTATTTATCAAGAGATGCTAGTTTATCCTATATCCATCCATGGAGTGAGCACAGCTAAATTGTTGATGTGTTGTTTGATGTGTTTGATTGTTGTTGTGTAGCAGCTTTTACAACCTGACCTGAAGTTGGAGCAGTAATTTTGACAGAAGCAAAGGATAAAGTCATGTGATTTTGTATGGAGCAAACCATTATACAGCATTAACTGTCTGTTTCTCAGTGTCATCATAACAATGAAAGTTTGATACTCCCGCTGCTTGTACAAACGTATGGCTTGTATTCGAAGGCAACCTAAATGTTGGACATCTTGTTGCATTGGTCAGCATACCTCTGAGGATACCTCTGTTAATTTTCTATTTTCTATTTTTAACAAATCATTGAAACAGGACTAAAGACAACAATGGCCTGAACCTTTTAACAAGTATTGACTTTGATCCTAAAAGCTGATGTAGCGTGCTCCTCTGTTCCGCACACCTCCATTAACATCCAACAACTATTGAAGAAACATCAGTGAATGACACTGTTGCACAAGATGACATGTTTCTTCATTGTAATGAACAGGGTCGTCGTTTACTGTGAGTCAATGCCACATACATTGAGAAAAATGTGTGTTTAGCTGCTGCAAAAATCGTTCAAATGAGCTATTTACTCCTGTTTGATTAACAAGCCTAAAACCACATTACCAAGCTGTTTAGAAATCTACTCTTCTTTTATTTTAAAACTAAATCTTTGCAAGGCAAAGATAAACTTCTGCAAAGCCTGAAAGAAATCAAAAGTGAAAAAACAAACAAAACAACACTATCTGTCATGTCCTTTAAACTGCATTTGAAGACATTAGAAAGGTGACATTAGTAAACATATGAGACATCACCATTAAGAAGGATAACAATAAATACCTTTAGTGAATATGTTTATTGTTTATTGAAATTAATTCAATAACTGATTTCAGTTATTTGATGGTTTTTATCACTTCATACAATGACAGCAAGATCTAAAACTTGCCAAAGTTAAGCCTTGAGAATCATTTGTGCATGTCTTCACCATTACTTTTGGGTATTACACTAACCCACTATTGCATTGCATATAATGCACTAATAATATTTTTTTTTTTAACCAAAATGTGCAAAATACTTTCAGCAAAAGTCAAATGTTGTGAACTAGCCTTGCTGGTGAAATTAATTTTACAATGCAACAACCAGTTGCGCAACTGAATTTCTGCTCCCATTACTCATTGCGTGATCTGTTTAGACAGTCACCCATGTGGAAGTCAGTGGGCTGGCTGAGGTGTTTTGGATGTTTGTCAAGTTTGAAAATGTGTGACTTGCTGAGTGATAAGGCAGAGTTTCTGGATAACAGCCACCCCTGGCCTCAGTGAGGAGACAGTTTGGTCATAAATCTGTAGCTCTGTCTGAGAAGTCAATGCAGTTTGCTCTTAACGCCCATCGCCTAACAACCACTTTGATTTGATCGCCGTAAGCAGTTAGTGGCGTGTGGGCTGACGCCTGACTGACGTACACAAATAAAAGATCTCACTAGTTTCAGAAAAGTGATAGCAGGAATTTAATAATGACGAAGACCTGGTAGACCTTTAGAAGTTTTCAAGGTGAATAAATAAAGCCAACTGCTTGAAAGGCAGAATTGTTGTTAATGTCATGTTGATGGTTACTTTGATTTAATCCACCACCAAAAACTGACACAGACTGTTGGTTGGTAAGTGCCTGAACGGTCTTTCAATACACAAACTAACACCAGACAGCAACTAAATCTAAGTATTTTCATTTACATTGGGAATACCAAAATGTCTTATTTAGGATGACAATATCTTTAGCAGCTCCTGTAAAAATAATAATAAATCAACACTGATGTCATGTGGTTGACCCATGATGGAAATCAGAGCATAATACATGACGACTGTTTGGTTGAAAATAGTGAAAACTGCTAGTCTGAAACTCAAAGGTGTTCATCTTGTAAGAAAGAGAAATCACAAAATGGCATATTTTCTGGAAAATACCTTAATAATTCATTTCTAATGCTGCCAATCACCTAATCAATTGATAGACTATAGGATCGGCTCTACAAAAGGACACAGTTAGGAAACATCTGTCCTAC